>JADBJO010011513.1:32500-37500 GCA_016801955.1 Conus betulinus | reverse complement strand
CGAAGTGGTTAGCGTCGCGGACTCCCGGCTGGGAGGTCGTGGGTTCGAATCCCATCAGAGTCATGTGGGTTTTTCTGCCCCGACCGGCTCCTATTCAGAGTTGAGTTTGCTGCGGACTCAGATGGGAAGACTGGGACCACACAGTCGAGTTTCATCTACTTAATGGATGCGTTTCTGAGAGTGTTGCTCAAATTTCCTGACCAACACTGCAGGTGTCTGTATCTCTCGGGCCTGGTTGACGCCGGGATATATTATGAAAGGAAGCGTAGAGTACAGCCCTGTCATGTAGTCTCAGACCGAAATGGAAATCCGTAGCATCATCTTAATCATCATCATCCTCATTGTCATCGATCAGCATTAAAAAAAAAAGTCTCAAGTTCTGTGGCCCTTCATGCCCTGCTCCCATGGCGACCTCAGTTTTCGATGTCCTCTCCACGTCTGTGGCCTTGGTTTGGTTCTGTCGGGGTCACCGGTATCGGCGAGTCCATGGGGGCTGTCGTTGGACGGACGTGGTGGCGCCCTCCGGAGAGAGAGCTCACTCACGCCGGCTCCGCGACTAAGCAATTATTGTCGTCAGTAGGGGGCTTAGTAGGTGGTGTCCTGCGTATGTTAGATCGGAACAGGCGCCACTGAACACCACCGAAGTGACTCGGCAACAGCGCAGTGTCTTCTCCGGTGGGTTGCCTCTTGACTTGACGGTGACTGCTCCCTGTGGATTGTCGGTGCCGGGGCTGCGGGGGGCCCGACGTGCTGTGGCTGTGGACGGGGTGTCGGAATGGGCGGCGTGGGTGCACTGCCTCTGAGGTGGCGCAGAGATTGGGACAGCAAAAACCCCCCAAACAAAACAAAAAACAAACAAACAAAAAAAAAAAAACAACCCACAATGGTAAAGCATGCATACCTTTGAAAAGAGTTGGCAATGTATGATAACTTTGAAAGTGATAAGATTAAAGTGTTCACAAGATGAATAAAATGGTTATGCATTGTTCTATCAATCAGTTCGCGTTACTTATAGCCCAGTCGACCGTAAAGGGTGATATCAGGGCTGTCTCCTTGAAATCAACATAGATTTAATGTATGATTACATTAAAGAGGGTACAGGGCGGGTAAAAACCTTAAAGGGTATATACGGCAGGTCCTTAAAGAGGGTACAGGGCAAGTAAAATACGACAACTCGGAAGCTTAAAAGGGCAAAAAAAAAAAAAAAAAACCGGTCAAGCACAACGGCACTGGAGTTAAAAAAGAGTAAACTGCTGGTTAAGGTGGGCTTGCACTGCAGACAAGACGTGCAAGCTACAGGCAGGGTGTTGTGAAGGCGGCGGTGGAGAGGTCGCTCACCTTGGAGGTGATGAGGGTGAGGTCGGGCATGGTGGTGGTATGCACCAGGTTGCCGTTGATGATCAGACGGATCTCGATGGTGTCCGGCGTGAACGCCATGACGTAGGGAAAGGCACACACTGCAACAGACAACGCGCGTCGCGTCTGACGTTGACCCTCCCACAAATGGAGAACAGGAACCGCAGCGAACAATGCTTTCATGCAGCATGAAATGAAAATGATGATGTATTAGATCAAGGAGAACGGAGACATCGCGCGCGCGCAGGCACAGAGACACGCGCGCGCACACACACACACACACACACACACACACACACACACACACACACACACACACACACACTGGACATTTACTTTAACGTCTATTTTATTTTCCCCATCTTGGTGTTAGTTGCTTATTTAGTGTTTCTTTTAAAGTTTTGTATTCAGTTATGTTTTTTTTTTAATCTAGGCCTAATTGCATTATACATACCTACATACGCCCCAAATCAACACCAACTGTTCGCATGCATACACCCAAAAACACCACATGCACACACACATAACACTTACATACTGTCTAAGTTCACTGTTAGGTGGATAGACGTTAAATTAAAGAACGAACCCCCCCCCCCCCCACACACACACACACACACACACCGGAAGTATGGTCCCATTAAAAAAAAAAAAAGCTGAAAATGCTGCAACACTAGCGAACGCAAAACTTATTTTCGAATGTTGTATAACGAACGTTATTCAAACTGAGTAAATCTTCTACAAAAACAAACAAACAAACAAACAAAAAAAAAACAACAACAAAAAAACAACAACAACAACAACAACAAAAAAAAACAACAGATCAAGAGGTTGTTTTAGATTCTTCTCAGTGAACGTTACAAACTATATTTACGAACTCGACTGTGAATTCAAGCCCGTCCTATGCTTGTCGTTCCCAAATGAAGGTGTGTCCATTTTGCAGCATTTACAGTGAAAAAAAGAAATGTCTTAAAGCAAAGGTTAGAATACAAGTGCCGCCAGTCCACCCAGTCTCGGTCTACGCAGCGAACTAAAGATATGGAGTGAAACACACACACACACACACACACACACACACACACACACACACACACACACACACAGAGAGAGAGAGAGAGAGAGAGAGAGAGAGAGAGAGAGAGAGAGGGTTGATTTTGAGGGCAGAGAATAAGTTCGAAGGAGAGCACCTTCAGAGTTGTTTCCCTTTAGTCCAAAGCTATTTCAAGTTTCAAATCACACTTTTTTTCTTTCCTTTTGTTTTATGTCTTTTTTGTTGTTGTTCCTATCCACTTTTTAAAACCAGCTACCTGCTACGACTCCTAAACGAATTTTACACACGGGGGGAATGATATACCCCCCCCCCCCCCCTCTTCTTCTTCTTCCTTAATTCCGTGGACAGTCATTTAGGCGCCTCCTGAAGAACTGTTCACCAGATCCCCCCAGCTCCGTCGGTTGTGTGCTGAGGCCTGTGGGTCTGGGAATGGTGTTTCCCTGCTAATTCTGCCATCCATTGTTAGTCCATCGTTGTTTTCCTTCTGTCTTCCCCCCCGTCTTCTTCACTCAACTGTCCTCTGGAGGATTGTCCTAGCAAGGCTGGTGAATCATGTTTCAACGCGGTGACAGCCCTGGTATGGCCCTTTGCGGTCAGCTGGGCTACAAGCAACATTGCCTTACCTTACTGAATCTTGTAAGGTAGGCATGCCGACGGCAGTTTCTCTTAACTGATGTCAGCAGATTTTCATACAGATCTGATGCGCTGTTTGGTGGCTTGGGGCGGTTGTTCGTTTGGTGATATGGACAGTACCTCTGATGTTTAAGCATCTTGCGATGACACACCACTTCCATGGCTTGGAGTCTTCTCTTGCCAGATCCGCTGAGAGGGTCCACGTCTGGCGTGCGTACAGGAAGATGGATACATCAGCGCACGCAGGAACTTTACACCTTGTATTTCATGGTGTTATTGTCCTTCCACACATGTGTCACTGTAGGCAGTGCCGATGTTGTCTTTACTCCCCCTTGAGAGAATTTCTGGTTCGAATCCCTCGTTGGTAATGATGAACCCCAGGCAAACGGTCTTCTGAACAGCTCTTAGCTTTAAACCATAACATGGTAGTCTTCGCGTGATGGTCGCATGATAGTTGGTGCTAAGGGGGCCGTCGTAGACTCTAGGGTTTTGTTCCACATCTCTACAGTTCTTTGCTCTCAGTCATGCGTAACATGGTAGAGGCGTGGTGACTTGTTCCAGTCCTTCACGTGTCTGCTCCAGATGTCTTCGGCCTGTCCCCTTAATGTGTCAAGCTACCTCTGTACCGTGAGGATCGGTCTTGGACAGGGAATCATGGCGAGATACGTGTCCGTGCCTGGCAACCTCGCTGAGTCTGAGGACTACCAAGACAGGTTCTGGTCTGTTGATAGATGTGTCCCATCATCACTATGAAAAATAACCCTCAATGCAAGATCTAAAATGAGTAAATATGTGCAGTCGAAGACTTGCCATAAAAATACATTGTAGCAGATGGTACAAACTCCAACAGAAACTGTAAAAAAAAAAAAGGTTTGCTCTCTCTCGCTTTGCTTGCACACACACACACACACACACACACACACACACACACACACACACACACACACACACACTTCACACATAAGCACGCACGGACCACACTCACAACACACACACACGCGCGCGCGCACACACACACACACACACACACACACACACACACATACACAAGCACGCACGCACGCACCACATGCACAACACACACACACACACACACACACACACACACACACACACACACACACACACACACACTCACACACACACACACACCACACACACACACACACACACACACACACACACCCTATACAGTGACTGACCGACTGACTGACCTATTGATTTGGGCTCGGAGTTCCAATGAAAGTCAAAGTCATGGCAGGTTTCTTCTCGTAACTTTTGGAAATGGCTTACGTCTGAAACGACACACAGAAACCACTTAAAATGCGGAGAGAGAGAGAGAGAGAGAGAGAGAGAGAGAGAGAGAGAGAGAGAGAGAGAGAGAGAGAGAAACAGTATGGTGTAGGGGTTGTGAAGTGGAGGTGCAATATGTGTTATGCCGAGAAGTATATTTGTTTTCTCTCTCCGTTTCTAATCTGCTCTCCCCACCCCCACCCCTCCGTTTTTTGTCTTGCTCTACTGTCTGTCTTTTGAATTAATCTCAGTCCTTTTTATGGAAGATGACGATAACATAAAGAGGCATGAAGAAGCCAGAAAGAACCAAGAAGAAATGCGATCAAGACATACATTACCATCTTCACTAAGAAGATGGAAAGAAAATGATGAGAAAAGAAGCAGACGAAATGCAAGAGATCAATGATGATGATGATGACGACGACGATAAAGATGATGATAATGATGATGATGAGGAGGAGGAGGAGGAGGAGGAGGAGGAGGAGGAGGAGGGGAGAAGCAAACTGATGAAGACGAAAAACGGAAGAAAAGAAGGAAGATAAAAAAAAAAGAAAAAAGCAAAAGAGAGGAAGATAGCAAGAAAGAAAGGGAAAAAAAGGGCGAAAAAAGGATTAAAAAGAAAGACGCCAAGAAAGACATCAGCAAGCAAGTAGGAAACAAAGAAAGGACA
>JADBJO010011513.1:17500-27500 GCA_016801955.1 Conus betulinus | reverse complement strand
TCACACATGCATGCGCACACACACACATACATGCATGCACGCATGCACGCACGCACACACACACACACACACACACACACACACACACACACACACACACACACACCCTAAAAAGGTTAACGTTAATGTTCAAGGAATATTACACTACAAAATTTAAAGTCAGAGAATCACGTTATTTCAACACTGAAATGACTCTAATTATCTATGGGAGAGGGAGTCTGCATATTCATGAGGAAGAAGAGAGAGGAGGCAGAATGGGAAAAAAGTTAACGCAAAAAAAAAAAAAAAAAAAAAAAAAAAGAAAACAACCATACTGAGCGCATAACCTGGCGTAACGCTTCCTCCCCCCACCCCCCACCCCCACCTGTTATTCCTTAAGTTAATTATTAACGAGTAGCGTCACAACCTGGGGAGGGGTGGAGTGGGGTGGAGGAGTGGAGGGGTAGCGGCACACCGCTCCCCTTCCCCTGAAAACGATAAAGGGGGGGTGGAGGGCAGACTACCCTGAAGATGAGTATCCTTGCCCTTCTCGGTGATTTCGTGAAAATTTGAGAGACTTCGGCGACATTTTTGTCAGTTTTAGTTCAAACTGGAGCCCAACCCTTAACCCCTCCCCCAATGAAAAGCATTTTTCTTTCTAACGCCACTGCTTACTTGTCAATTCATTCATTTTGTGTCTTATTTTGCTTGCTTTCTCATCGGTATCATCCCCGTCGCCGCCCATTTTGACCCCACCCTCTCCAACCCACCCACCCCCAAAACACAGCCACACCTCGATTTCTCCGGTCGGGAGCCTCAAAACCGCACAGTCTACATACAGGGAGCCATCAACATTTGCTGGATTGGTTTCTGGATTAGTTACATTTTCATGTGGGGCGTGGAATTTCGTCTGAGGGACTTCTGCTCGATCTCTTGCGTTTTCGCTTGACATCTCTAGCATATTTTACTCAGGTTGCCCAACACGCAACGCCACGATTACAATGAAAAAAAAAAAAAAAAAAAAAAGCCAGCCATTATGGGGCAGAGGTCGGAGCCTGCACGTGCTGTGTATTATTATTATTATGATTTTTTTTTAATTTCTTGTCATCAGCTTTGATGATTTAAAGGAATGGTGGCACGAACATTTTACAGTTTTTGTTTTAAAAATCTATGGAATATTTTCTATTATTTTACTGATCATTCTAGAAAAAAAAACTTGAACAGGATAATTTTCGGTAATGTGACAGAAGCTCTCTTCTTCTGAGGACAAAATGGAATAGAACTCAAAAAAAAAAAAAAAAAAAAAAAAAAAAAAAAAAAAAAAAAAAAAAAAAAAGAAAGAAAGAAATGAAGTCCGACAAACCGAACACAGCAGGAACAGAAGGATAAGAACAACACACACTGGACATTTCAACCATTTTATTTTCGTCGTGCTTTTCATTTCTGAAACTACTTTCGGATTTTTTTTTTTTTCGTATCTGCTCTGAATATGTCTCAGCGGTCATTTACATCTCTCCTAATTCATGATTTCCCGCTGACCAGTTAGTTTTGCCATTTTAATCTTCGATAGGAAATTATCTGTCATGCACGGACATACACGGTTAATGAAACTGCACGTCGAAAGCGTTAGTGATTACGGTAATAATGATAAAACAAAGAGAAAGAGAAAGGGGAACAGCCAGTCCCTGTCTAGTCCGAGTTCGTGCAGAGATAACGTTGTCCTTGAACTCTGTGGCGGTTAATCAGGGACAACGAACAAAGCGCGCGCGCGCGAGAGAGAGAGAGAGAAAGAAAGAGAGAGAGAGAGAGAGAGAGAGAGAGAGAGAGAGAGAGATTCAGATGATTCATCCGCAGTAGGCCATGGCCCCTAATGAAATAGTGTGTTAGCATATAAATCCCAATAATTGTTATATATATATATATATATATATATATATATATATATATAGTTCGTAATGAATCAAAAAGCAAATCGTTGTCACATGCTCAATGAGAAACAATTTCAAAGAGAGAGAGAGAGAGAGAGAGAGAGAGAGAGAGAGAGAGAGAGAGAGAATTTGTTCAGTGTTGGGTTGAATTGGGAAGACCGAGTGACCTGTGTATCTGACTAATCCGACAGCAGAAAGCTCAAAAGTCAGAATCATTTGACTTCAAACTTGACTGCATGTACGGTTTAAAACAAACAAACAAACATAACAATAAGATTATGTCGCATCGGCCCAGATTTCACAGATGACCAAAAAGAGCGTGTGTGTGTGTGTGTGTGTGTGTGTGTGTGTGTGTGTGTGTGTGCGCGCGCACACACACACACACACACACACACTCGTCTAATATCACATAATTTTGTGAAAAGACGTAAAATGAAAGTACCACCACCATCACCACCACCACCACACCACTACTACTGCTACACACACACGCACGCATGCGCGCGCGCGCGCACACACACACACACATACACACTCACACACACATAGACACACATGCATGCGCGAGCGCGCTCACACACACACACACACACACACACACACACACACTAACACACACACACACACTAACACACACACTAACACACACTAACACCATATAAGCCGAACATGACCCATATTTGCGAGACAAGAATGCGAACAGCACGTGCAGACAAATCCCGTCAACATGACGTTATCAGAGGATGCGCCACGCGACCGAAGTCACCAGGTCGCAAAACGGATGAACACCGGTTCTCCACATTTGCACGTCTGGAAACGTATTCTCTGAACTTTCCCAGACCCGAAGGAGCATGCAGGAGGCGGGATTCGATCTTCCTTATCTTTGCAAACTCGGAGGGGGATTGGGGGAGGGGGTGGGGGGGGGGGTTGGGGGGAGGGAGGGTTGGGGGGGGGGGGGGGGGGGGTGGAGAAGGTGGAATGGGGTGGAGGCGGAGGGGGGGGGGGTCATCAAGCCAACAACGCGCGCGACCGCCTTAATTAATTAATCCAGACTTGATCATCATTTCTTGATTATGACACTCTTCAAACCAACATCGCCTCCCTCCCACCCCCCATCCCTCCACTTGTGTTTCCTCACCCTCGAACGCTGAAACATCTTCAATCCCACCGACTAAACGTCTTGATATTGTCCTTTCCTACCAAAGTAACGAACGAAAAGAGTGCAAAAAGCGGGAATGGCAAGAAAACGATCCTGCTGATAGACAAAAATCGGGTTCGGACCAATCCGACGGCGGTGGCGTTTTGCCGCACTCAAGTCAGTCAGCTCTCCGTTCGTTTACGAGCCGAGAAAACCGGGGCGCTGGAAAGCATAATGTGGAAAACAGTCTGCTAACTGCCGGCGACTTCACTCACAGGCGATTTTCTTCTTCTTCATTTTTTTTTTTTCCCCCTTTTTTTGTTTAAAGAATATTCTGCTCTGAACCTGAAATGTGGCAACCTGTAAGCCGGAAAAGCCGGTAGGATTTTTTTTTTTTTCTCTAGGGCCTGAACTGAACATCAACACAAGTCGCCCAGCCTGACAATAGCGATTTTCTGAGTTAGTGTGGACCGGATTTCCGGCCTGAAACTACGAACAGTGGCACATCTACATTTAAAAAGAATTAAAAAAAAAAAAAAGGAGGGAAAGGGTGACACAGCCACAAATTATCACAGTTAATGACGTAACCAACGACGTCAGACAAAAAAAAAAAAAAAAAAAGCCACACAAATCCCAATTAATGATGTCACATATGACGTCAAACAACAACAACAACAACAAAGGAACAGCCACGAAATCATCACAATTATTGTGGTAACCAACGGCGTCAGACCAAAACAAAAACACACACACACACACACACACTCACAATTAATGACGTCACCAATTACGTCAGACAAAAAAACCTACGAAATCATCACAATTAATGACGTAACCAATGACGTCAAACTAAAAAAATGAAAGGAAAAAGACGCACCCTGAGGAAGGTGAAGCTGTCCACAATGTCGACGTCCACGGACGGACACCACACCGACCAGGCCGCCGAATGCTTCCAGCTGAACACCAGTAGCCGCTTGCCCAACGCCACCACCATGCGTAGATGGGAGCCCCCCGGGCGACTGAGGGCGTACAGGTGGCAACTACGTACATATTCCAGATGATGATTTTCATTTTCCCTTTGCAGTCGTTCCCCCCCCCCCCCCCCCCCCCCCCCCCCTTCCCGCTTCTGATGGAGCGAACTGGAGCAGTTTTTAAAGAGCGAAAACACACAAACAAACAAAACCACGCATGTTGCACGTCAAAAGTAGAGCGCATTTTCATACATACCATACAAGGGACACACGTTTCTGTCATTTCGTTTCTAATAGGTGTGTGTGTGTGTGTGTGTGTGTGTGTGTTGTGTGTGTGTGTGTGTGTGTGTGTGTGTGTGTGTGTGTGTGTGTGTGTGTGTGTGTGTGTGTGTGTGTGTGTGTGTGTGTGTGTGTGTGTGTGTGTGTGTGTGTGTGTGTGTGTGTGTGTGTGTGTGTGTGTGTGTGTGTGTGTGTGTGTGTGTGTGTGTGTGTGTGTGTGTGTGTGTGTGTGGTGTGTGTCTCTGTGTGTGTGTGTGTGCGTGCGTGCGTGCGCACGAGAAACGGGAGCAAGAGTGACTGTACTTTTTTGTGTTTTTGACTGACTGTACTGTTCCCTGCCTCACTCAAATTCAGATTTCCTTTCGGATGACCATCTTCCACGGACAACGCGTGAGACTGGACTGTGTGTGTGGTTAGCAACACCTCTAACGTGTTGCGCAGGACTAAGGAGGGTAGACAGGGTGAAGGGGTATGGTATGTCCCTGGTTGTTCACACGTTGGTCACGACCACCACCACCAGCTGATGCCCTGCTAGGACGACGTGGTGCTGATGGAAAGGCAGTAAAGGATGAGGGGGTGGGGTGGGGGTGGGGAGTGGGGGGGTGGGGTGAGGGACTGGTGGGAGAGATTTGGGGGGGGGGGGGGGGGGGGGTCAAAAGGCAAGCTCTGTGCGTTGTATGTGTGATAGTAGCTTTAAACGAGACGCGTCAGCGAGTGACACACACACACACACACACACACACACACACACACACACACACACACGCAAAGACACACACACACACACACACACACACACACACACACACACACACACACACACACACACACACATACCGATTCATCAGGAACTATTCTTCTCATCCGAAAATATGTGCATGCAACCCACACCTTATCTTTAAATTCTCCTCCCAGTGTGATATCTCTACAATCAGCACGAAAGATCCCGTAACCGTTTTGTTCTCCCCCCTCCACCCCTCCCCCCCCTCCCCGATTACCCCTGGGCCTCTCCTTTCTTTCCCACGTCTGTGTCTCTGTTTCTGTTAAACACACAACCGCTTAAGTACGCACGTTCACACATACATACACGCATAAGCGCGCACGCACGTACACATGCCTCCCTCACACCGTCTCTCTCTCTCTCTCTCTCTTTTCACACACACACACACACACACACACACACACACACACACACACACACACACACACACACACATACCGTCTCTCTCTCCCTATCTCTCTCACACACACACACACACACACACACACACTAACAGAACACACACACACACACACAAACACACACACACACATACACAGACACACACACACACACACACACACACACACACACACACTGACACAACACACACACACACACACACACACACACACACACACACACACACACACACACACACACAACACACACACACACTAACACACACGCACACACAAACACCACACACACACACACACACACACACACACACACACACACACACACACACACACACACACAGACACACACCTTTCGTTCTTTCCAATCGGTGATCTTTGCAGTCGGCCCTGGACCTGGTAACGGCCTCCGCTATCTCTCCCTCGAAATCGTTCAGCCGGAACACATTGATCTTCCCTTCCTTGCCTGCCAACACGACACGTGGGTGATAACGACGACGACAACAACAACAACAACAACAACAACAACAGTGAAGGTAATGATGATGATGACAGCCATTAGATTTCCGTTGTTTATGGAGGGGAAAGAACCCTAGACAATCGTCCATTCATCTGGCCGAGCCAGCCACACGGGCAGATAGCCAACGATCCAGCCAGCCACTCCCTCAGCCAGTCACTCTCCCAACCAGCCACTCAATCAGCCAGCCGCTCTCCCTAGCCAGCCACTTCCCCTAGGCAGCTGTTCTTTACAGCAAGTTACTCCCTCATAGCACAGCCAGTACTCACAGCTGTTCCCACGGGCACACACGGGCAGATAGTCAATGATCCAGCCAGCCACTCCCCTCAGCCAGTCACTCTCCTAACCAGCCGCTCAATCCAGCCCTCAACCAGCCACTCTCCCTTAACCAGCCACTCCCTCAACCAGCCACTCCCTTAACCAGCCACTCTCCCTCAACCAGCCACTCTCCCTCAACCAGCCACTCTCCCTCAACCAGCCACTCAACCAGCCACTCTCCCTGGCAACACTCTCCCTCAACCGGCCACTCTCCCTCAACTGGCCACTCTCCCTCAACTGGCCACTCTCCTCAACCGGCCACTCTCCCTCAACCAGCCACTCTCTCCTCAACTCAACTGGCCACTCTCCCTCAACCGGCCACTGGCCCTCACTCTCCCTCAACCAGCCACTCTCCCTCAACCGGCCACTCTCCCTCAACCAGCCACTCTCCCTCAACCAGCCACTCTCCCAACTGGCAACCTCCCTCACTCTCCCCTCAACTGCCACTCTCCTCAACTGGCCACTCTCCTCAACTGGCCACTCTCCCTCAACCGGCCACTCTCCCTCAACTAGCCACTCTCCCTCAACCAACCAGCCACTCTCCCTCAACCGGCCACTCTCCCTCAACCAGCCACTCTCCCTCAACCAGGCCACTCTCCCTCAACCAGCCACTCTCCCTCAACCACCCACTCTCCACTCTCCCTCAACCAGCCACTCTCCCTCAACCAGCCACCGGCTCCCCTCAACCGGCCACTCTCCCTCAACCAGCCACTCTCCCTCAACCAGCCACTCTCCCTCAACCAGCCACTCTCCCTCAACCGGCCACTCTCCCTCAACCAGCCACTCTCCCTCACCAGCCACTCTCCCTCAACCGGCCACTCTCCCTCAACTAGCCACTCTCCCCAAACCAGCCACTCTCCCTCAAACCACTCCACTCTCCCTCAACTGGCCACTCTCCCTCAACCAGCCACTCTCCCTCAACCAGCCACTCTCCCTCAACTGGCCACTCTCCCAACTGGCCACCAACCGGCCACTCTCCCTCAACCAGCCACAACCTCCCTCAACCAGCCACTCTCCCTCAACCACTCTCCACTCTCCCTCAACCAGCCACTCTCCAACCAGCCACTCTCCCTCCACCAACTCTCCCTCACCCAGCCACTCTCCCTCAACCCAGCCACTCTCCTCAACCAGCCACTCTCCCTCAACCACCACTCTCCCTCAACCAGCCACTCTCCCTCAACCACCCACTCTCCACTCAACCTCACCACTCTCCCTCAACCAGCCACTCTCCTCACCACCAACCACCACTCTCCCTCAACCAGCCACTCTCCCTCACCACCAGCCACTCTCCAGCCACTCTCCCTCAACCAGCCACTCTCCCTCAACCAGCCACTCTCCCCTCAACCAGCCCACTCTCCCTCAACCAGCCACTCTCCCTCAACCAGCCACTCCCTCAACCAACTCTCCCTCAACCCACCACTCTCCCTCAAACCAGCCCTCTCTCTCCCTCAACCAGCCACTCCCCTCAACCAGCCACTCTCCTCAACCAGCCACTCTCCTCAACCAGCCACTCTCCCTCAACCAGCCACTCTCCCTCAACCAGCCACTCTCCCTCAACCAGCCACTCTCTCTCAACCAGCCACTCTCCCTCAACCTCTCCTCAACCAGCACTCTCCCTCCAGCCACCCTCTCCCTCAACCAGCCACTCTCCCTCAACCAGCCACTCTCCCTCAACCAGCCCACTCTCCTCAACTCAGCCACTCTCCTCAACCAGCCACTCTCCCTCAACCAGCCACTCCCCTCAACCAGCCACTCTCCTCAACCAGCCACTCTCTCTCAACCAGCCACTCTCCCTCAACCAGCCACTCTCCTCCCACCAGCCACTCTCAACCAGCACTCTCCCTCACCTCACTCTCCCTCAACCAGCCACTCTCCTCAACCAGCCACTCTCCTCAACCAGCCACTCCCCTCAACCAGCCACTCTCCCTCAACCAGCCACTCTCCCTCAACCTCCACTCTCCCTCAACCAGCCACTCTCCCTCAACCAGCCACTCTCCCTCAACCCTCAACCAGCCACTCCACCAGCCACTCTTCCTCAACCAGCCACTCTCCCTCAACCAGCCACTCTCCCTCAACCAGCCACTCCTCTCAACCAGCCACTCTCCCTCAACCAGCTACTCCTCCCAGCCACTCTCCCCCTCAGCAGCACTCTCCCTCAACCAGCCACTCCCCCCTCAACCAGCCACTCTCCTCAACCAGCCACTCAGCCAGCCACTCTCCTCAACCAGCCACTCTCCCTCAACCAGCCACTCTCCCCTCAACCAGCTATTCTCTCAACCAGCTACTCTCCAACCAGCCACTCCCCCTCACCCAGCTCTCCTCAACCAGCACTCTCCCTCTCCCCCCTCAACCAGCCCTCTCCCTCAACCAGCCACTCTCCTCAACCAGCCACTCTCCCTCAACCAGCCACTCCCTCAACCAGCCACTCTCCTCAATCAACCAGCTCCCCTCAACCAGCCACTCTCCTCACCAGCCACTCTCCAGCAACCAGCCACTCTCCCTCAACCAGCCACTCTCCCTCAACCAGCCACTCTCCTCAACCAGCCACTCTCCCCTCAACCAGCCACTCTCCTCAACCAGCCACTCTCTCAACCAGCCACTCTTCCTCAACCAGCCACTCACTCTCAACCAGCCACTCTCCAACCAGCCTCAACCTCAACCAGCCACTCTCCTCAACCAGCCACTCTTCCTCAACCAGCCACTCTCAACCAGCCACTCTCCCTCAACCCTCAACCAGCCACTCTTCCTCAACTCAACCCAACCAGCTCTCTCCTCAACCAGCCACTCTCCCTCAACCAGCCACTCTCAACCCCT
Source organism: Conus betulinus (assembly GCA_016801955.1). Taxonomy (NCBI): domain Eukaryota; kingdom Metazoa; phylum Mollusca; class Gastropoda; order Neogastropoda; family Conidae; genus Conus; species Conus betulinus. The sequence goes on along the minus strand of JADBJO010011513.1, from coordinate 18,377 downwards.
CAACCACTCTTCCTCAACCCCTCAACCAGCCACTCTCCTCAACCAGCCACTCTTCCTCAACCAGCCACTCTTCCTCAACCAGCCACTCTCACCAGCCACTCAACCTCAACCAGCCACTCTCCCTCAACCAGCCACTCACAGCTGGCAGGTCGCCCAGCCATTACACTATTTACAGGAATTCACCAATCCAGCAATTTATCAAACGACTCACTTACCAAGCCAGTAGCTCACCCAGCAAGCCTCTGATCTACCAAGCCGCTTACCAAGCCAGGCACTTGCGCAGCCAGGAGTTCACGCAGCGGAGCAAGCAACTCACCCAGCCAGGTAACCTACCAAGCCAACCTCTTGTCCACAAAGCTACTCACCCATCAAGGCAGCGACTACATTGAACCAGCAGCCACGCACACAGCTAGTCATCCTCTCACTCACCAAGCCAGCTACGCAGGCAGACAAGATAAGACAGACAGACAGACAGACTGACCGACAGACTGACTGACCTTTGTCCATCCTCATGATCAACAGTCCGTGCACCTCCACCACACTCAGTTGTTTGACCGCCACGCTTTTGTCGAAGATCTGTCGGGGCGGCTGACCCTCTGTCAGACAGACAGACAGACAGACAGACAGACAGACAGACAGACAGACACACACACACACACACACACACACACACACACACACACACACACACACACACAATCACATCTCAGAACAAGGTATTCATACACTCCGCGGTGACGCGTTTGCGCCTTTCATCATAATAACATCTGAACACTAAAACAAAACAAAAACAAAATCAAAACAAAACAAAACAGAACAAAGAAAGTAGCGTAACTCCTGCTCCCGTGATGAAATAATTACTGGCCCGTAACTCCAG
>JADBJO010011513.1:0-7500 GCA_016801955.1 Conus betulinus | reverse complement strand
TTCATGTATAACTGTCTAAATTCTCAGAAGACATCCTCCACATGATCATCCTACATCTGGATTCGCCAACCAAAATTATGAAAAAGCTTAAAACAAGGCCTATCATACAAAAGATCTATAGGGATTTTCATTCACACACGCTAGACACTGTTTTTTTTCTGTTAATGAGCGAATTGTTGACCAAAAGTATTTATGATCATCTAATTAATTGACGCTCCTTCAGCTTTCTTAATCGGAGATTCCATCATGTCTCAACTTTTTTTCTTTTTTCCCGTAAATCCTTATATTCTTTTAACCATTAACATATAGCAGTTTTCCTCTCGACAAGATTGGTTTTTTGAACGCAGGTAAGATCTAAGCCGTCTTTTTTAACTGAACGTTTCTTTTTCCTACACTCATCATCAACCGGCAATCATCTTGAGTACGTTTCTTTTTACGTACCATTCTTATCATGCATGGCTGCTGCTGCCTCCATATAAACCCTTCACAAAGGTCGTAATACTCTCTTACTATTGAGTGTCATAAATAGGGACGTAGATTTCTGTAAACATTCTTTGTGAAATCATCAGCAACATACTTCATCGTTATAGTGCTCGCATTGAACATCATGAGACCATACCGAACGAAACCCCATTTTCCTCTTCATGGCACACAATTAGGTTTCCTACACTCACTAAAAATCAGACTCATTTTTATACAGCGTAGTATTACTGGCAAGTGTCAGGACAGACACGAAGGTCCCTCACACTCAAAAAGCACAATCAATATACTTAGATATAGTCATAGAGAACACATAAATTAATCAATAACCGACTGCTACCACTGGACTGCAGGAGAAATGATGGTAAATAGACCTTTCCCCTAATACTACCCAGACCAATCTACCATTCAAGATGAATTCATTAAATCAGGGAGACACACAGCAAAACATCAAAGAGAGTGAAACCCCAACACAAAATGTATCTAATATGTATGTATCTTTTGGAACACAAGACAAGACTACATACGACTCTCATCTCATTCCTTCGACCTCGTGCGCACACTACTGCATAAATCCTAAAAGAAAAGAATCAAACAAAAAAACCATAACGAAACTCATCCCAAATCTCTAACTGTCTTCCCTCCTAGGTTGTTCCTTAGGTTGCCTGTTTCGAGAAGCGTTTAAAAAAAAATCAAAAAAAGAAAAAAAAAATCGCCCAAAACAAAATCATAATGTAATTCATCCTATCTATATGGGGGGGGGGGGGGGGGGGGGGGGGGGGGGGGGGGGGGGGGGGGGGGGGGGGGGGGATGTGGGTGACACATCTTTCTGTAATAAACAATTCCGTCCTTAGATTTGCTTCTTTCATCATGTATGCGGGGCTTAGCTCCTTCTGGCGAGGTGTATAGCATGCTCGTCTAATCATACATTCCATCTTCTCCCGATCTTTCGCATCCAAACCAGACAACAGTTTTATTGACTGAGTTGCCTAAAACAAAGTAGCAGGACTCATCAATTCGTCTATATTTTGCTCGATCACCAAATCTGCTTAAACAATCTTACTTTTTTTTCCTACTTTAAAAGTAAAACACAAACCTCCAGAGTGCTCGCTCATGCATGGTCACAGATATTTTCTATGCGCCGGTGCGAACCTCAAACTTACCAGTAATCACAAAACACAGGCAAAGGAGACAATCAATCAGCAGTCGTGCGTCCCAGCAACGTTTCTGTACAGGCAGACGTGTCGCTGTCAACAAATACAAATAATTACAAGCAAAGATCCAGCAAAGCACTTTTTGGAGGAGAAATCTTCTCCACATATTATACTGGAAACGGGAAAGTGCAAACTGATAAGATGGATGGTCCCTGGATGTGACCAAGCGTCTCGTTCTTTTCATGTGGCAGAGCGAGATGAGACCAGCAGCAGACTGTGATCTTTGAAAGTGTAGAATTTTACTTCCCTTAACGATCTTGCACAAACTTATCTCACGTTTTCGTTTGTCCCCCCATAGCCACCATCGATCCTGATCCCCCCTTTCCCCTCCCCACACTGTGTTCCCCCTTAAATCCATTTCCACCCGTTGCTTGCACCCTGCGTGGGCCCTTTTGTGTCGAATACGAGCACATGCACTGGGAATGGTCATGGGCCGCTGTCCTAAGAGTAGGGTCTGGGGGCAAAGCCAGCCCTTCCCCTTCCACGCCCTTCCACACACCTCTTTACTGACGTGACGTGACTTGCAAGCCAATGGGAGAAGGAGCCCCCTCCACGCACCTTTTCATTGGTTGGAGATCTGACGAGCTCGATCTGGACGTATTGTTCCGATGTTCCGTGTCACTCACCCTACCGCTGAAGTGTGGGTCGAAGGCTTTACTTCCGACTGCCAATTTTTGCATTTTGTGAATGATTTTGGATTCTCAACGCCTCCTCGCAATTCCCGAAAAGCCATAGCATACTGATCGAATATTTCACACAATCTTCATCAACGTCTTGCATACTCCGCGCCAGAAAACGAGTTTGTGACGATGAATGGGGCGTGTCATGTCGAACGAATCGCATCTTTCTCACACGCGTTCTACCTCTGGCACGACGTTGTTGCATGGAACTGGCTCGTGATCTGCCCCTATTGTTGGATGGACCTCCATCACCCCCCTCCCACGCCAACCCCCTTTTTACCAAAGTATGTCCACCAATCCCCTCCCTCGCCAGTTTCGGCCGTTGCGTCCGCATACAATATGTGCTTGGCGATATGTTAATCGTTCGCGATATTAAACGCCTTTCAATTCAAATATCGCATTTTTTTTTTTTTCACGAGCGTTTATCCACGTCAAATTCTCATCTTGTTCCCCCCAATCTCCCTGAACTTTGCTATTATTGGCCTGGGATTTCCCTTCCGCCACCCACCCGATGTGAGCACGTACACAATGCATTCACATTCACACTCCGTTCATTATCCACCAATCCCACTGGTCAACAAAACGGCATCCCACGCGCCATCTGGCACATTCCTCATGACCCTCCTCGGCCTTCCCCTTCAACCCTCATTGCGTGGGGAAATCTCCAAAGAACCTTAGACGTCAGATCTTCTGAGAAAAAGCTCCAACCCGATCTAGCCTCCTAAGCTCAACGCTGTACTCCCCCTCCATTTCGGCTTCCCCTCATTAGTTCCCCCACCACACATCCTTATAACCACACTCTTTTCGGGTTTGCTCTTTTGTTTTGCTGTTGAAGTCTCTACTCTCGCCATACCAACAGTGCCTAACCACTGCACACATAGCCTTTTTATGTTTCCTTTTGCTGTCCATATTGTCCCGCAGCGCTGGGAAATCACCTGAAACATTCAGTTTCCTTGAACGACTATGCCAGTTCAGTTTTGATATGCTCGAGATTCACACATCATCTTCTCTGTCATGGGGCTGGCTGCTGTCCACTGCTATCATCTTCTCATGTCTGCTGTGCCTGCTGCTGCTTTTGTCTGATAGCATTCAGTAACATCTCATGGCTAACATCGGGATCCATGCCACTACTCACGTCGCCTTACTTGGTCGTTTTCGTGTCATAATTTTCGGCCGTTTCCGTCGCTGCTGTCGTTGATCCGTTGGTCAGGGCACACCTGGAATTCCTAAGAATCGTCATTCGCCAAGCAACACACAACCAGAAAACGAGGGACGTTGTCCACCCAAAGGGCCAGTTTAATCAGCCAACACCTAAAGGCCACGTGCCACTGTCCTCTATCGTCCTGTGTATGCCAACTGAGCATACCACGAGAAAAATCCATGTCCCCCTCTTTCCCCCCACTTTACTCTTCTGCTGACATCAGCATTCCGCATGCAAAACATGTGTCCCTGTCATCAATGCGTATCACCTGTTATAAGCTGTCATAAAACGTTGTCTTTCTTTGCGCAGTAACCAACACCCAGAATCACGCAAGGCGCACGATACACAGGAAGCCAGAACACGGTGTCCAAGAGTCACCACGCTGATTCGCCGACGTGGTCATGGACCCCCGTCTTCCCCTTCTTACCGCGTGCCGCGCGCGTTGCGTTTTTTGCCGTGTTTTGGCCGTTGTCACTTGCCGGTTTCTTCTGTGAGCACCCCTTTCGATATAAAAGAATCCTCCAATGCTCGCTCTGGTGACTGTTTCGAGTGAATCCATATTACTCACACACTCCAAAACAATACACAAAGAAACGAATGTGTCAATGTACTATCCTGTAAACTCATGCAAAAAACTTAATCTTGCACCTCACACGCTTGCCGTGCGCTGACAGTTCAACTACTGTTTTCCAGAGCTTGGTGGAGGTACAACCCCTCGGCCATGTGCGCCATCTTTGCGCATGCCCATCGCCCCCCCCCTTCCCCCCTCTATGAGAGATAGAGGAAAGTAAGAAACCATGGAGATAGCAGATAGCTATTTGGTGGGGTAAAAGGGTGGGGGGGGGTAGTGGTCTGTGTTGATCAAGAATAAGGTATAGACGCAGATAGCGTCGGGCTGGGCAAAAACCAAAATGTAAAGCGCAAGAGACATGACAAAGGAAAAATAAAAGAACGACGAAAATTGGACGATCCCAACTGGACACAGCACAATGTCATGCACATCTTTGTTACTTTGATAGACCACCAACTCGAGGCGCGAGGCAAAGACAATCAGCCAATACAACACAACAGGTCTCTCTCCCTAGTGTTCCTTGGTAAACAATCACGGATAACAACTGCATTCATTCATTATTAGTCTAAATTAACTTTTACTTTTAATGGAGCTAGAGAGTCTTCACAATTTCGCGCCGCATTAGTAAAGTACAAAAACAAACCACCCCCACCCCCCCCCCACCCCCCCCCCCCCACCACACTCACACATTCAGAGCACGTACGCACGCATGCACGCCACGCGCGCAGGACAAACACACAACACACACACCCCCCCCCAAAAGCTACGCACACACACAGACAGACACAGACACGACTTGCACAGACACGCTACGCAGACACACACCACAGCACCGACAGACAGACCAGGACAGACAGACAAACACACAACCCAACCAACACAACACACCCACACACTCGCTGCACCCAATTCCAAACCACCAATGCCACACACAAACAAGCAAACCGGGATCGCTTCAACCACGAACGATGCCTGAGCCGGCAGTGACGTCGCGGCAGGGCGGCGCGAGCACGTGACGTTAATGTCCGTCCCACCACGGACGAACTCCCAACCGCCGGGCTTTCTTCCTTTCCGGTGAGAGCCGTGCGCGATCCTGGATGACGTCACTGATAGGCCCGCGCCGATACAAGAACGCTTTTCTTAGAGAGAACAGTAGGATAAGGTGAACCGGCACAGAATGGTAATATGACCGAATGTCCTATCCATGTTTCGATCACGCTTCTCTCTCTGGAATTGTCTCCTTTGTTTTTCTTGTCCTGATTTTCTTTTTTCTTTCTTTTTTTTTCCCGAAAAATCCCACAAAAAAATACAAAATCACAACTTCAGTTTCTCTCTGCGGACTTGCTCTTTGCCCTGTTCTTTGAAGTATTTAAAATCGTTTCTTTCTTTTCAGAAGTCCCGGCTGGTCTCGGAGATTGGATTGCTTAGCTCTCTTTCTATCAGTCGGAGTCTCTGCCCCCTTCCACCCACCTCCCCCTCATCCTTGAGGCGAATACACTATCAACTGAAAGCTCAGCCTCCGTCCCCTGATCATATACCGCATGGTCATTTTGTCTATCTTAACTTTCATTTACACACAGGCACACCACATGGACCACACATCCGACTACCACAACGGACACACCACACGATCACACACCCACACACACACACAACGGCGGGGCTCGACAATACAGCATTCTATACGCAACTACACATACACATACAGAGCGTGTGTAAAACGCACACAAGAATGTAGAACTAACATATTAGATAGATAACAAGAGAGAAGAGTCTGTTGTGCAGATACATAGAGAGGAGAAGACCAATGTGTGTGACATTAAGCATTTAGTTAATGGATTCTGTTATTGTTTTGTTTGTTTTGAGATTCTGTTTTCTTTTTTGCTTGTTTCTTCGCCATACTTTTATGCTTCTTGCCGCGTTCGTTTGATAATCATCCAGTGTGTAAGCTATTGTTGGCAGAACACCAGCCTCATATCCGAAGTGATCTGTGGATTGAGGATGTGTACACAGAGACCACATCCGTGCGCGACCACCCTGCTAAACAACAAGTGAACAACGCTGTGGTGTGCCAAGCGGTGATTGGTAGCAGTGTCAACTAACGACGGCAGAATCAAGTACTGTGTAGCACACCGATGCAATATCAGTACGAAATAGTCAGAACATCATACAAAGCAGATACACCTCCACTGTTCCGTGACAACACGGATAAGCACAGTGGAGTAAGTAGCTCGCGATCACAACCCCCAGTACTGGATAGCATAACTAGCACGGGTACAACACAGTCACAACAACACGGTAAGATGCACAGACATGCCTTCTGTGACTACGTTTTGTCCACGTTTCTCTGGCGGTATCTGCGCTGACATAGCGTTGTGTGTTATTAAGATTGAACAGAACCGTATAACGCAACACGCAAGCTCTCGGCGTCTGTGCTGTGTGTTGACGTCGCAGCCTTGTCGCGCTGTCTCTTGGGAGCGTCGCTTGTTTCGACTTTCCCATCAGACTGACCTGCTCAATTTCTAGCCTCTTTCCGCCCCACTCGGCGGCCTTTTACTGACGTTGAAGACCGTCTTGAACCGCTCACCTCGAATTTTATTATCCCAAACGGAGTGCTGGGGGGGGGGGGGAGGGTGGGGAGGGGGGGGGGAGGTGGGGCCTGGTGTGTGGGGGGGGGTGGGGGGGTGGGGGGGGGGGGGTGGGGGGGGTGTGGGGCGTGGGGGGGGTTGGGGGGGGGGGGGGGGGGGGGTGGGGTGGGGGGGGGGGGGGGGGATAGGTGGGGTGGGGGGGGGGGCGGAGGGGGGCGGGGGGGGGGGGGGGGGGTGTGGGATGGGGGGGGGGGGGGGGGGGTGGGGTGGGTCGGGGGGGGGGGGGGGGAGGGGAGGGGGGGGGGCCGGTGGGTGGGGGGGCTGGGCGGTGGGGGGGGGGGGGTGTGGGGGGGTGGGGTGGGGCGTGGGCGGTGGGCGTGGGGGGGGTTGGCTGAGGTGGGGGGGGGGGGGGGGGGCGTCGGGGGGGGGGGAGGGGGGGTGTGGGGGGGGGGGGGGCGGGGGGGGGGTGGGGGCTGGGGGAGAGGGGGAGGGTGGGTGGCCGCGGGCGTGGGGGAGAGGGGGTGGCGGGGCGGGGGGAGGAGTGCTTCTGGGCGTGCGGAGGAACCCGGTCGGGGGATGGGGTGGATGAGACGGCTGGGCGGGGGGGGTGGGGGGGGGGGGGTGTGGTGGAGTAAGGAGACCGTACGGGCAACATTTCAGCGGGGTTCATGTACCCAACTACGGTTTCGTGTTTCAGTAGGAGTAAGTGGGGGGGGTTGGTGTGGTTTGGTTGTGGGGGTGGGGGTTGTCTTTTGATGGTTGTGGG
>JADBJO010011512.1:49772-64358 GCA_016801955.1 Conus betulinus | reverse complement strand
TAATTCTGTAATAGTTTTTACAACGATTTTTTTTTTTAATTTAAAGACTGTAAGGCAGAAAAAGCTGACTTTGAGTCACTGCACAGTAAAAAGTGGACAATTTTCTATGGAAGAATTTAAAAACATGCTTCAGGGACATCAGAATAGCAACTAATTCTGCAGTAAAAATTGACAAGTGTATGCCAAGATAATATATTTCTCTACTTTTTAATTTTGGTATTATAAAAGCTGCTCCTGTTCTATGGTCATCTAACACTGAGCCATCTGTAAAAATTTGAAGATGATCCTTATATTGATTTTCCAAATGAGAATTTACGTAATATTGTAAGAGATATGGTGGATCGTTTTTGTTCAGTTCAGTATAGTTTGTGTCATAATTTGCTTTGGTTTGTTTCCATTTGGGAATGGGTGGAAGGGACGAGTTGACAGCTATTTTACTTTGGTTAATGGTTTTTTTTAGAAGAGCAGATGTGTATGACTGAATAGATTTAGTCGATTTTATGTCTTTTGCTCTTTTAGCAAAATCTGTCTCTGAATTGAGAGATACTTCATTTGTAGAAGTAGAAGAAATGTGTGTGTGCGTGTGTGTGTGTGTGTGTGTGTGTGTGTGTGTGTGTGTGTGTGGTGTGTGTGTGTGTGTGTGCGTGCGTGCGTGTGTGTGTGTGTGTGTGTGTGTGTGTGTGTGTGTGTGTGTGTGTGTACCCGCACCCGCGCACACATTCAAGCATGCGATAAATAGTATAAGACGAATGCAAGCCTTCGTTGTGTCAGACATACTGATTGCAGTCAGAACAGGACTGGTGTCAGTTTGTCCACCTTGTCCTAAACCAATGCAACCCTGTCATCCTGTGTGGATAGTTTACTGAGGGAACACTGCAGCGGATGGATTTGGGATGATGTAGTCCCTTTGGAAGTTTACATCTATAATGCCTGTAAACCCTAACTTTACCAATCATGTGGATATGGCTGTTGTAAAACAATCGTTCAAACACTATTTTGTGTCGTCAGGGCTCGTTTGGAGTCAGTACCTGTACTGTCCTGTCCAAAAACTGGACCCTGGGCTCCACCATCACCTAGAGGTGTTTACCTGTCTAAAGAGGACTACCCCTCCACGTGTACAGGAGCTTTCATTGACAGAGTTACCTTCAAGCGACGGTCGTTTGCTGGTTTCTCTTCTTCCGACACATGCACAGTGAACGACGTCAGCACCACATCGTGCACATCCTCCAGCAGTGAGTGTAGCTGTCAACCCGCCAATGCCACTTACTTCATTGTTTCACCACACCTTCACTGTGGACGCTGATGATGACGGTACCTGGCAATGCTCTGTTCCTTGCCTCGATTATGAGTATGTTCCAGCAATAATGTTCACCAGTGAGAACTGTGACGACAGGGAGGTGGTGGGTAAGTGGGCTTTTGTGCGTGTGTGTGTGTGTGTGTGTGTGTGTGTGTGTGTGTGTGCGTGCGTGCGTGCGTGCGTGCGTGCGTGCGTGCGTGCGTGCATGTGTGTGTGTGTGTGTGTGTGTGTGTGTGTGTGTGTGTGTGTGTGTGACAGCGAGAGAGAGAGAGAGAGAGAGAGAGAGAGAGAGAGAGAGAGAGAGAGAGAGAGAATGTGTGTGTGTGTGTGTGTGTGTGTGTGTGTGTGTGTGTGTGTGTGTGTGTTTGTGTGTATATGTGTGTGAGTGTGTGTGTGTGTGTGTGTGTGTGTGTGTGTGTGTGTGTGTGTGTGTGCAAGCATGCATGCGAGAGAGAGAGAGAGAGAGAGAGAGAGAGAGAGAGAGATCCAATACGAATATTTCATTATTGTTTAGTCATTCAAGGCCCAGTCACAAAAATGTCTGGAACTATCACGGGGCTTTGGAAATATAGTTGGAAGAAAGAATGAGTGGTTGGAGTTGAGAGGAGAGGGATAGAATAGAAGATATATGGAGACACGTACAAAAACGATTGTCAGATACATACCAGGGTGGAGACAACTGGCTTCTATAAAAGTTCATGGAGACACAGATTCCATATCATGGCATTAATCTGCAGCATTATAATGGGACGATAACCTCATGCAGTTATAGGCATAGATTCACACATAATCACAACCCCACTTCACAACAGTCAGCATGGCTCTTTTTGATACTGTCAACTTCTCTGCCCTGGTTGGATTTGATTTGATTGACTTTTTAACAGACATGGAGAAGACTGTTCAATTTCTTGTCCCTTTCCTGTAAGACGTGCGAATATTGTGTATAAAGCGGTTGTATTGACTAGATGCTTTGTGTTTCTTTACATCGTTACTTTCCACGGTAAGCCTTGCAATGTCTTTACCACACGTGTCTTTGTTTCTTACATTTATTCTGTACTGTCACCGATCTCATCAGTGTGGACATCATACAGACGCCGCCGACGTCTCTGTATCTATCCATTCCACGATTGGTGTGTAGGCTTACCGGGCCATAAATGGTAGTTGTTGGGTTCAGGAAGGATGGTGGGGGGTGTTAGATACCTGTACGTTCCATTCATATATTGGGGGTGCGTGTGCTACCATGCACAGGCAGGGAAAGGAAAAGTGTGGGGAGAGAGGGGGTTAGCCTTCCGTCTCCTGTTTTGTTTCGTGTGGTCTGTGTGGAGTCCCGTTTCACGTGCGGTTTGTGTAGAGTTCAAAACTCAGCAAGGAGTGAGTGCTGAGTCATCAAGCATTAAGTTTGGTGGGGCCGGGTGGCTAGCACTTCGGTCAAGATCCCTTGGTGAGGAGCAGTTGGGCTCTCGCTCTGGTGCCAGCGTTTGTGCTGTGAGTCTGACTTCGGTCAATATGGTGAGCCGACCCTCGTGAGCGTTTTGCTCTTGGTCGAGCGGGTGTCGGTGTTTCGGTGTGCTGCGACCCTGAGGTTCAGGTGCTGGGGTGGCCAGCCGCAGTTGTCGTCGTTTTGTGTTGTAGCAGGTATGTTGAGTTTATTAAGGTGATAGTAGTGTCGTGTTAGTTGAAGGTAGTGTTGTGTGTGTGCACATTTCTGTCAACTTGTACAAGGTGTAAAATAATATGAGCTCATGTTTTGAATCAAGTTCGAGTTTTTTCTTAGGGAAATAGAAAATGAGGAAATGGGAAAAATAAAGACTAAAACGAAGCAAGCTGAGAAAAGTGTGTTGTTGGTGGGTTTTGACCAGCGGGTTGTGTTGAGAGGTGGAAAAGGGGTAAAAGGAAAAAGGAAAAAGAAGGGAAATTGATTATGAAGTTTTGAACGAAAATATAAATAGTTGTCGTTGGTTCGATCCTGGTGTTAGCATTGATTTGGTACTTATTCGTGACCGGGGGTTCGTATGGAAATGCTTTCGAGAAGCATAGACAGGGCGTGTTGCCACTGGGTGCTGTTGAGGTTATGATCGTGCCGTGTCATAGGAAGTTATTGGAAAGGATAAGTATTGTGTAGTTGTATGAGAGAGGTACTAGTGTCGAGCAGCGCAGTTTTATATAGGGTGGTACCCTAATTCAATAATAGAGGTTAAGATTGTTCCTACATTGCGGGCGATTTGTGGAGAATGTTCATGCCTTGGGTGATTGGTGCGGAGATATAGTCGTTATGTCCCATTGGTTTTCTTTGGAATCGAGACATATTGGTTATAATATGACTGAGAATGTGTGTGTGTGTGGGAAGGGGTATTATGAAGTAGCCCTTGTGTATGCTACAACGCAAAGAGGAGTGTAACTTGGTGGTATAAACGAAGTGAGATGGTGATAGATGTAATTCGCTTATAGAGCTAATAGGCTCTGGGGCGCGAAAAGGAAATCCTGGGAAGGGGCGAACTAAGGGGTTACATTAGTGATGTATGTAGTTATGCATATCTACGGTTGGAGGGTAACAGCCATCTCAAGTGCAGGTGAGGGCGCATTCCCACCATCCTGTGGCCCGGTACACCAGGCAGTGCAGGGCCGTTTTAGTCGGGGCATTCCTGTCCGACTGTCCGGAGATCGTGGCGGGTGCCTGCGGTTACCCCACCTGCACTCCCCATCCTGCTGTGCCCGACTGTTGTCCCAGTCTTTCCCTTTTTCAATGCTACATCCCTTTTCCCTTTCTCCCCATCCCGTCGGGTCTTCACAGGCTGGCCGTTAGCGTCGCCATTGCTGCTGGCGCCGTTGCTGGTATCGCTGTGCTGTTGGTGCCGTTGCTGTGTCGCCGTTGCTGCGGGCGTCGTTGCTGTTGGCGCCGTTGCTGGTGGTGTCGTTGCTGTTGTCGCCGCCACTGCTGATTCCCCGTATCGCCGACACCTCTCTCCATGATCGCCGCCATTGAGGTGTGTCGTCGCCGCCGTGGGTGTGAGTTGTGGCTGTGGTTGGTGGCAGTCGTCGCTGTCGCCGTTGTGTTGGCAGTGACTGCGAATGCCACTGATAGTGTGGAAGCTCTGAGTGTCACCATCACCTGTGTCATCCGCGTCGTCGTGTGGCCTGTTTCTTTTTTGTGTGAGTTTTTTTTTTTTTTTTTTTTTTTTTTTTTTTTTGCGATATAACACCTGAAGACATTGGGTTTGGGTGTGCGTACAGGAAGGATGCATGTTGAATTAAAAAAGGTGTGACTGAAGGAATGAACGTGCACAGTGAAACATATGCAAAATGAATATTGTAATATGAAGTTAGTATAGTTTGGTTGTTGTTGTTATTATTTTTTTTTTTTTTTTTTTTGGGGGGGGGGGGGGTGAAAAGTTGTGGCCATGAAAAGGGTTAACTTATATTATGCTATGTGTAACGTACTGATGGCCTAAGGAACTCTGCACACTGTAGCTGGATAGGGGTAAAAAAATCATTTGTGGCTGCCTTGGCCGTAGGAACTGTGTGTTTGCAGGCAGGGGTCCGTATTCATAGAAGATTCCGCTCATTGATTGTTTTGTCGGGAATAAAATTCTGTGTTTTGTTGTCAGTTCTTGTGTAGCGTGTTGTCTATTTAGTGGGTTAGTGGTTAGTTGTGGGCTTTTTTATGTCTGGCTTAGCGTCCCGTGACATGTACTCTGTGTCAATCAACTGCATTGTGTCACTTTCGCGTTCAGTTCTGCATCTTTCAGCATTTTTCCACAGCAACACCGAGAGTGAAACCTTTCTGGTACACTGTTTTATTCACTGGGCACCATCACCAACTGTGCACCAGTGTCATGCAGTGTCATGTCCATCTGCTGTTCAGTGTGTTGTGTCCCAGTGGTGCTCATTGTCTGTGGCATATTGGTCAATATAAACAATGTTTTCCCTGTTAGTACTAGCGTCATAGAACATACTGCATGGCAAACACACACACACACACACACACACACACACACACACACACACACACACATACACGCGCGCGCGTGTGTGCCAAAGCGCGAGCGAAAGCAAATACCTTTAGTACAGCATTGGTTTATGTGCCTGAGGACAAAAACACACTCGGGTAAAGGCAATCCGAGTCTCCTCTGGTAGCAAGTAAAAAAAAAGCGCGTTTTGTTGACGGCTAACATAAATACGTTAGCAAACCGCTACAACAAGAACTCACACAATACGATAATAGGTCTGCTGTCCTGCTCAGCCGTGCTAGTGAGCTGCATACTGTCTTTCACTGGAAGTGCGCTCCTCGAGTCGTCGAGCTGAATGTGGAGACTAACGCCCGTGTCACACGACAATGTTTTGTGGCTGAAACATGCAATTGAAGCAGACTATCGTCTGTGTCACACAACAGTATGTTGTGGTAATGTAGAATTTGGCGTCTACTATAAGCCTCATTGTGATCAACGTATTACAGACCAATGATAATTCAAGATGTTCGGAGTGCTGACGATTCAACGCTCTGCTGCCCGTCTGTCTCCAGTTGCCATCAGTCCCATTTCAGTTATATACCAAGCCTTATAAATAATACTGGCTAATTCTATTTCGTGTCAGTTGTGGATCTAACTGTAAGTGGAGTTTGTTTTCAATTTTTATAGATTGACTGAAAGATGTGACCGTTGTTTACATTGTATACTCTGAATCGATGTTCGGTTAACTTTCGATTTTATCGCGCAAAAGAATAATAATGGCAAACCCGCGGCAGTACACGGCAAACGTACCATTACCGCCGAAACTAAATGTAGATAGCTGTGGACTTTCAAATAAATGGAAGAAATTCAAACGTCAGTTTGAGAACTGTACTATTGCAAAAAGATTGAACAGAGAAGACAGGGAATTCCAGTGTGCTGTGTCTCGCCACTGTCGACGAGGATGCGATGGACATATTTGATGGGTTTCATTTTGAAAACGAAAGGGACAAAAGAACCAGGATTAAGTTTTGAAAGCTTTTGATTTTTGTGTCGGAGAGACATATGAGGCATTCGAGTCTCACAAATTTCACATGCGCCGCCAAGAGCCAGGTGAAAGTATTGAGGCTTTTGTTGCATCCCTCCGTCAGTTAGCGAATTTTTGTAATTTTGGAGAAGCGCAACTGGAAGATTGCTTGATAAGAGATCAAGTAGTAGTCAGAGTCGGAGAAGAAGCAGTCAGGGAGAAATTTCTTGAAGACAAAAAGCTGACTCTAGCTAGATGCTTGGAGATAGTCAGAGCTCATGAAACTTCAAGACAGCAATCTCAGTCCATTAGTACAGGCCATGAAGGATCCAGTGTCAGTGCACAAGACAGCAATCTCAGTCCATTAGTACAGGCCATGAAGGATCCAGTGTCAGTGTACAAGACAGCAATCTCAGTCCATTAGTACAGGCCATGAAGGATCCAGTGTCAGTGCACAAGACAGCAATCTCAGTCCATTAGTACAGGCCATGAAGGATCCAGTGTCAGTGTACAAGACAGCAATCTCAATCCATTAGTACAGGCCATGAAGGATCCAGTGTCAGTGCACAAGACAGCAATCTCAGTCCATTAGTACAGGCCATGAAGGATCCAGTGTCAGTGCACAAGACAGCAATCTCAGTCCATTAGTACAGGCCATGAAGGATCCAGTGTCAGTGCACAAGTCAGCAGATTGCAGACCAGGAAGGTCAAACCAAAGAAAGATGAACAGGGGTTCAAGGAGCAGACGAATAATAAAAAAAGTGCTAACGCTGTGGAAAAAGCCCCAAGCATGCATACAAAAACTGCCCAGCCAAAGAAGTGGAATGTAAAAAGTAAGTGTAAGAAAAAGGGACATTATGCAGCTATGTGCAGGACAAAGAACAGTCAGACAACTGGGAACAGAAGAAGATCAAGAACATGATTTTATTTTGGGCTCCATTACAACAGAGGAGGGGAAGTCCAAATCCACTGGCACAATTCAAGAGGATTTATGGCATGCGAAAATCACGATAAATGGAAAGCAAGTCACATATAGAGTAGACACATGTTCGGTCGTGACAGTCGTGCCAGAATTTGTTTTCAAACAAATTCTCCCCTCATAAAGAAGTCAGACAAGATGTCGTATGGTCCCAGATAAAATCAGCTCAAGGTTGCAGGTGTTGTGCACACTACAATGTCTACTGACAACACCTCAGCTAAACAAGATCTCTATGTCATCTCTAACTTGAAAGAGCCACTGCTGGGCAGGCCAGCCATCGAAGCCTTACGCTTATTGGGGAGAGTGAATGCGATCAAGCAGGAAAATAAAGTCCAGAAAGAAACTGAATTTCAAAGGGAATTTCCGGAGCTATTCACAGGTTTGGGCAAAATGGAAACAAAGTATAAAATCGATTTGAAGGAAGATGCAAAACTTTTTTTCCAATATTGCTCCTCGACGTTTGGCACTTACCATCAGAGGTAAAGTGGAAGCGGAGTTGAAAAGATGGAAGAAGACGACATCATCTAACTTGTAACACAACCGACATACTGGTGCGCTCCTATAGCCCACAGTACTAAATTCAAATGGCAAAATCAGGATTTGTGTTGACTATACAGACTCAATTCAAGTGTAAGAAGAGAAACATTTCGTCTACCCACTACTGATCATCTTCTTGCTCAGCTATCACTCCACTGTCTTCAGCAAGCTTGATTGCAATAGTGGATTTTTCCAGATACCTCTTGATCAAGGGTCTCAGCTGATGACAATTTTCATTACACAATTTGGAAGATACTGCTTTAAGCGACTTCCATTTGGAATACGTTCAGGCCCTGAAGTTTTCCAAAGAGAAATGTCACACATATTCGCAGTGATTCCTGGAGTGGTGTATGATATAGCTGATGTGATTACTGGGAGAGACAATGAGGAACATGACAGTCGACTCTGAATGGTCCTTCAGAGACTGAAAGAGGCAGGAGCAACTCTGAATGAAAAATGTGTTTTTCTCAGTCGACAAAATCAAATTTCTTGGTCACATTATTTCAGAGAAAGAGTTGAAACTGACCCAGAAAAAGTGAAAGCCATTACAAACCTGCCCAAGCCACAGAATGTTCCAGAACTCCACAGGCTGTTGGGCATGGTGCACCATGTCGGGAAATTGATTCCAATTTGACAGATATCACGAAGCCACTCAGAGATCTGTTGAGGGAAGAGAACATGGGACATGGGACGATCAGCAGGAAACCGCCTTTCAGACTATAAAGAAGCACCTAAGTCAGGCTCCAGTTCTCATTCATTACAGTTCTGAGAAGCCAACTAAAGTCTCGGCTGATGCTTCGTCATATGGAATCGGTGGAGTATTGCTACAGAAAGAAGGAGAAGACTGGAAACCAGTACTTTTTGCATCCAGATCACTCACCAACATAGAGCAAAGGTACGCTCAGGTTGAAAAAGAGGCATTAGCAGTAACCTGGTGTGGCGGGAAATTTTCAGATTTCCTGCTTGGACTGCCAAATTTCACCATCGAAACTTATCATAAACCTCTGCTCGCTCTACTGAAAACTAAACACTTGGATGGGCTGACTTCACGCATCCAACGTTTTCGCATGAGAATGATGCGTTTCTCCTATAGCATTGTCCATGTCGCTGGAAAGAACCTTGTGACTGCTGACACATTGTCTCGGGCTCCGTTCAGTGTTCTTGCTGAACAAGATCGCCTATGGAGCTTGAGGCTCAACTATGTCAATGCAGTCTTGAAGACATTTCCTGCAAGTGAAGGAAAACTACAAGAAATTAGGGAAAAACAGAACACAGATTTGATCTGCAGTCAGGTCAAACAATTTTGCAAGTTGCAGTGGCCGAAAAGAGCCAAGAAAGATGTATCTTTGAAACCGTATTGGAAGTACGTGATGATTTGATTATTGAAGATGGATCGCTGCTGTTTCAGACACGCATAGTCATTTCGTCTGATCTGCAAGAAGATATCCTGCAGTGCCTTCATGAAGGACACCAAGGGATTGTAAAATGCGGAGCTTCCCCACCGGGGTCTGCCCTGGGGACCTGGGTGGGGTGTCTCTTATTTTTAGTTCTCAGGGTCACCCTCTTGTGCCCCTTGAGGGTGGGACTTTGTTTTAGGTGGGCTTTCTTTTTCTCTGTTTTTTTTTGTGTTTTTTTCTGCCTACCCATGGTTCTTTCACCTGCATTTATCTTTCAACATTCTCCTTAATAATCTGCAGTTTTCTGTTTCGTCTATCTTCTGCCTTTATGGGATCCGCGCCCCTCAACACGCCACTTTGGCCCGGCCTTTCCCGAGACGGGGGGCAGCATGGGGTCCAATGCTGTCAGCCGGTCGCCTCCACAGTGTGGGCATGGCATGGGTCAAACCGTGTGGCACGTTGCTTGCTCCGGAAGCCAGGTGAGTGGCCTCCTGTTCGTTCTCGGTAGTTGGTCATGAGCCTGGTGGATGGGGTGGAGCGCGTGTCACGCGGTGTATACCTTCACTATAACCCTGGCGCGTTTCCCTTTGCTAGAGGATCGCTTAGGGGCATCGCCTTTGTGGGCACTCGATGGCGGGTGGGGAGTAGGGGAGGTGAAGTTTTTTTCCTTATCATTATGAATTCTAAACAACTACCTACCTCAAACAAAAAGAGAAGAAACGATGATGGACATGGCAAGTGTATGGACGAGATTATGAATAGAGATTCAGATTCAGATAATGAGATAAGGGGAGTGGCAAAGAGAAAGGGCATCCAAAACGCATGGCCAAGCTTCCTTTTAGTGGAAGCAAAAGACCCCAAAGAATCCATTGCTCGAATTTCTCCGTTCGCGGTTTGTAAGTGGTTTGAGGGAGTCTCGTCCACAGGATTCAAAATGATTAAGAGACTCCGATCTGGTAGCTACCTTGTTAACTGTGCTACGGAAGCGGCGTCTCGGTTGCTACTGAAAAGGGATGGTTCTCAGCTCATGGATATCACAGTTAAGGTTTCCATTCACCCCTTTCTCAACTACTCGAAAGGGGTAATCAGTTGTGCTGACTTGGCTGGAGTTGCTGAATCAGAAATTCGGACTGAGATGGAAAGCCAGGGTGTCCTGCAGGTCCATAGAGTTAAAATCTCTAAAGGAAGTGACTTAATTGAAACCAACACGCTATTCTTGACTTTTGCTATGCCATCTCTTCAAGAGTTCGTCAAAGTGGGTTATATCAGAGTGAAAGTTACGCCTTTCGTGCCATCTCCTTTGCGATGCTTCAAGTGTCAACGCTTTGGGCATTCCAGCGAGCTTGTCGGGGTCAGGCGATTTGTCGTGATTGTGGGCAGAAGAAGCATGATGAATCTTGTGTAAGTGCTATGTACTGTGTCAATTGTAAGGGTGACCATCCAGCAAATTCAAAAAGTTGCCCAGTGTGGAAAAAGGAATGCGAGATTCAGAAAGTAAAGATTGAGAGGAAATGTTCCTTTACTGAGGCTAGAAGATTAGTAGAGGCCAGAACTCCTTCGGCTTCTACTTATGCACAGAAGGTGGTCAACGATTCTGCGAATCGGTCATCGGGTGATGATCTGGGAGCAGCTCCATTCACTGCTCTGGAGAAGAAATTGACAGAATTGTTGTCATCGGTTTTGGATCGGCTTACTACACTTGAGCAATCAGTTGAGGTTTTGACTCAGAAATGCAATAGTGTTCCGACCAGCACTGTACAACAGGCTTCAGTCCCCGCTGGTGAGGGAAGAGGTGTTTTCAGTTGTACAAAGTGCTGTGGACCAGAGGTCAGGGGTGAAGGATCGGAGGAAAGAGTTGTCCCCTCGCTCACAAGTCAATAACAGCAGTACGAGACAGGCACGCAGTGAGGAGCGTCCTTTTCGGACTCCAGACCCTCTTAGGGGAAAATCTCGAAGTCAGGTATTTGGTGCAGCAGGGTTCAGTCCAGTAAGAGCAAATTCCAAGCATGGCAACAAACAACTTAGAAATTTATCAGGAGCGTCGGCTTCTGATCTTGTCTTGAAGAACCGTTTTTAGTTCTTTGATGGATAGTGAAGTTTCTGGGGAAGAGGGCTGATAGATATTATTTTAATAACCTTACATGGAAGATTAATAATATCGATCAGTCAGTAAAGTCTGGGATTGATAAGTCATTGTTTGTTGATGATTTCTCTATCTCTGCAAGGGAAAACCTTGGTTGCAGCTGAACGTCAACTTCAGTTGTGTGTTAATCGTGTTCAGCAGTGGGTCACTGAAAATGGATTTAAGTTTTCAGCTACTAAGACAGAGTGTATTCATTTCCATAGGAAAAGATCTCAGGTCTTATAACCAGCTATCAGTCTCAATGATCAGGTAATTAAAGTTTCCAAACAAGTGAAATTTTGGGGGGTTATTATTGATAGTAAGCTTTCTTTTTTGCCTCACATTAAATACATTAAACAATCTTGCCAGTCAAGTTTGAATGTTTTAAAGGTTATTAGTCACTCTGATTGGGGTGCGGAGAGGCGAACTTCGTTGCGATTATATCGGGCTTTGGTGAGACCAAAGCTAGATTATGGGTTGTATGGTATATGAATCCGCACGAAAGTCTTATCTCAAAGCTCTTGATCCAATTCATCATTAAGGACTGCGGATTGCTCTGGGAGCATTTCGCACATCTCCAAAAGAGAGTTTGTATGTTGAATCTGGTGACCATCCTCTGGAGCTAAGGAGATTGTGTCTTTCCATGAATTATTATCTGAAACTGAGGGCTAATCCTGAAAACCCTGCCTATGATATTGTCATGAACCCGCCTTTTAGAGCCAAATATGAGAACTTAAAGCAAAATGAGATTCTCCACTGGGTATTTTGCCCCACTTCGGGGCAGCTGGCGTTGACCTTGATGCGTTTGATGATGGTCCATTACAGACTGATGTACCTTCCTGGAAAATAGCCAATCCAGAGATTAATTTATATTTAACTCAATTTCGAAAGGAGGTCATCTCGAGTGCTGCATATAAACAACTTTATCTTGAGCAATGTGAACTTTATAAAGATTTTACCAAGATTTTTACAGATGGTTCTAAAAAAGATGAGAAGGCTGCAGCTGCCATTTAGTGTGATAGCAATTTTCAGGAGCCCACCTTACCAAACAAGCTCTCGGTGCAAGTCTTTCCAGGAGGCCTGTGCAGTTTGTTCCTCACTCAGATCTTCGTCATAAATCTAGCTCGTATTGTCGTGAGCTGTGGCAGAGTGAATGGTCTAGCCAAATTCATAACAAATTGTTTAAAATTTGCCCAGATTTAATCAACCCTTTCCCATCGATAGTAAGTAACCGTAAAGAGGAATCGGTTTTTGTCACGGTTACATATTTGGGCAGCTATATAACGCACAGTTGGATACTCAGAAGGGAAGACCCTCCATGGTGTGTTGCATGTGACAGCTTGTTCAGTGTTCATCATTTTTTGACTGAATGTGCTGATTTGATGTGTATCAGAGAGAAGTTCTTTTCCACCAGTGATTTATCAGTTCTTTTTCGTGAGATTTCAGTGGATCTTTTTTTTTTTTTTTTTGAAAGAGGTAAACTTATTTTATAAGTTATAGTGCTTTAATAATGTATATAGGTGTTGCTGGAGTTGAACAGATAATTGTGCTTTTGTCTTTAAAAACTTCAAGCGATGTGTTAATACTAGTGTGGGTATTTGTATCTAGAGACTCAGCAGATATGATAGCTGAGGTCCTGTCAAAATGTCATCTGCCAGATGAAAGAAATCTGAAGAAGTTTCAAGATCTTGACGCTCAGATAAAACAACGACAGAAAGAAGACTTTGATAAGCGTCACCAAGCAAGACCACTACCAGAACTGAGAAACGGACAAACAGGTGTGGATAAAAACACCAGCAGATGCAGAAGCTGTTGTAGTGTGTCTGTCACCATCAACAACATCGTAATCATTGGACAATGCTACCAGGTCCTATATAGTGAAAAGTAAAAGAGGAATTCAGAGGAAAAATCGACATCATCTTCATCAGAGAATCGATCAGCATTCGGAGGGAATACGGCAAACACCCAAGCAAGCTTTATCAACACTCCTGGCACAGCGTTTTGATCAGCAGACACATGAAGAACAATCTACTGCTGAAGAAAACTCGCATATCCCGGATTTTCACCGACAGGAACACACAGTCAGAAACAAAAATCATCACAAAAAGTGGACGACATGTAGTGTGTCCACAGAAACTGAACTTATAGGACAAGAAAAACAAAACAAAAACAAAACAAACGATGACGATTGTAAAATATGTTTATTGTAGTTCAGCTTGAATTTTAAGCTTTACTCTGTTTAAATTTCTGAGTGTGTTCAATTGACTCTAACAAAATAATCGACGGACACCATTTGGTCATGTGCTGTTAGAAACGTTTGGTTTAGGCTCAGTGAGGGGGTGGGGGTGGGGTAGAATTAGGTGTCTGCTATAAGCCTCGTTGTGATCAACGTATTATGGACCAATGAGAATTCAAGATGTTCAGGGTGCTGAAGATTCAACGCTCTGCTGCCCGTCGTCTCCGGTTGCCAACAGTTCCGCTTTGGTAATATTACCAAGCCTTAGCTCATAAATAATACTGGCCAATTCTATGGATGAAACATGCAACTGAAGCAGGCACAAAGAGTGGACAGCCAAAGGTAGTCTTGAAGCTGGTTGTCTGCCATTTTGCACATTACGCCCATGGTGAAATGCTCAGCAAATAGCATTGTGAACTACCACCTGACTGGTACAGTTACACAACTTTTTGTCAGTGAGATCACTGTGCCTGGATTTCGGATCCTGTTTCTACCAGACTTTGTATGCAGACCAAGAGGTCTTAGTGTTACCCCTCCTGTTCAGCTCTTGTCGCTGATTTCATTTTAAAACATGACACACTTTTTAAATTGTAATATAAGTAATTGTCTTTCCACCGACAATGATGTTGGACACACACACACACACACACACACACACACACACACACACACACACACACACACACACAAGTATGTTGATACTGCAAAATGCATATGTGTGGGGAAAAACTTTTGACATTTCATGTACTATTTAACTGTCATACTATGCGGCAGTACCTACCCAATTTTCAGTTACCAAATAATCCTACAATTGATGATTTTAAGACTCTGACTTCAAATCATTCATTTTGGCTAATGTATCAAAATATTTACTTCGCAGTCCTATCGGTACATTAGTATGAGGTTTCAGTATTTTTAAGCAAACATTGTTTAATGCTGTTCATGTTCACTGATTAAGCTTTATTTTCAATTATGTTTTCATTTGTATAATAATATCAATGTCATCTTGATGTATATCATTTACAAATATCACAAATCGTCTAAAAA
>JADBJO010011512.1:46498-47591 GCA_016801955.1 Conus betulinus | reverse complement strand
GAGAGAGATGAGAGAGAGGAGGGGAGAGAGAACTGCAGCAGTATTATTCTAATGGAATGATTCCAGCCATCTCCAGCAGTAACTGTAACCCCAACGACTGCGATGGTTCATGGAAAGTACCACTGGCACTACGGCCATTGAGGATGGCCAGTATGGTGACGGCACTCTGACAGTGAGGCAGACAGTGAACAGAAATCATCACGGTAATAAACTGCGGTGTGAGGTCGACTGGATCAGCAAGGGAACCAAAAAAACACGACAACAAAAACGAAGAAGGAGTCGAATCACTTTCTCATTGAATTCGGTGCAAGATGGGCGTTGAATGAAAACGAGTCTGTCGTGAAGGAGACAATGCGAGTTAACAATATTAGTAATGAAGATAACAATAATACTGATATCAGTAACAACAAAAGATAATGATTATAATAAAATACTGAAAAAAATAACAAAGAGAGGATTACTACCATCGTGGTGATAAAATAACAATACTGGTTGTAGTACAGGACAAAGAAGAGGGGTTAGAGGATTGTCGAACAGCATGGTTGTCATGGCAACAATTAGTGGCCATGATGGTAGCGACGATAATGGTAATAATCGTAATATTACTCATAACACTGATAATGATATGATAATAAATAATAATATATAATAATAATCATGATGATGGTGACGATAATGACGATGATAATAATAATAATAATGATAATGATAATAATAATGATAATAATAATAATAATAATTCATAATAATATTATCATTATAACTATCATCATCATCATCATCATCATCATCATCATCATCATCATCACCGATGCTGCTGCTGCTGCTGCTGCTGCTGATGAGTTATGCTAATAGCAATAATAATGTAATAATATCATTTATGTCATGGCAAAAACATACCATAAATGATGATGATGATAATAATAATAATAAATAATAATAATAATAATATCATAATAATAAAAGTGATAATATCAGTACTAATAATTATTGTTAATAAAAAACAACAAGAGAAAAGAGGATAGGGGTAGGGGGATGGGCAGATTATGGGAGGATGGAATGTTATAGGTTATATTAGTATTCATGATAATGA
>JADBJO010011512.1:38998-41498 GCA_016801955.1 Conus betulinus | reverse complement strand
ACAATACAGAACGCTGACAATGACCAACAGACCTCTGTTCAACTCACCGTCCACTGTAAGTGTACCCTACTCCAACGCTCTTTAAACTAACACACACACGCACGCACACACACACACACACACACCACACACACACACACACACACACACACACACACACACACACACACATACACACACACACACACACACACACACACACACACACACACACACACACACACAAGCACACACGCACGCACGCACGCACGCAAGCACGCAAGAACGGAAATACGCACACACACACACACACACGTGGGCGCGCGTGCACGCTCACACACACACACACTCACACACACACACACACACACACACCACACACACACACACACACACACACACACACACACAGATAGAAAGATTGACAGACTGCATCTGTGCAGTGTGCACGCATGTGTATGTATGAGCATGAATGCCCGCATGTATGCGTTCTTGTGCGTCTGTGTGCCGAGAGAGAGAGAGCGAGAGAGAGAGAGAGAGAGAGAGAGGAGAGAGAGAGAGAGAGAGAGAGAGAGAGAGAGAGAGAGAGAGAGGAGAGGGAGGCAGACAGACAAACAGGCAGTCAGAGAGAGAGAGAGAGAGAGATTCAGATTCAGATTCAGATGTTTTATTCTTACAGGCCTTGGCCCCTCAGAGAGAGAGAGAGAGAGGAGAGAGAGAGAGAGAGAGAGAGAGAGAGAGAGAGAGAGAGAGAGAGAGAGAGTGTGTGTGTGTGTGTGTGTGTGCGTGTTTGTGTGTGAGTATGTGTGTTTGGCGTGCGTGCATGTGCGCGTGTATGTGTGTGCATTTGTGCGTGCGTGCGTGCGTGCGTGTGTGTGTGTGTGTGTGTGTTGTGTGTGTGTGTGTGTGTGTATGCGCGCGCGTGTGTGCGTACGTGTGTGTATATGTGTGTGCGTGCGTGTGTGTGTGTGTGTGTGTGTGTGTGTGTGTGTGTGTGTGTGTGTGTGTGTGTGTGAGTGTGTGTGTGTGTGTGTGTGTGTGTGTGAGTGTGCGTGTGTGTGTGTGTGTGTGTGTGTGTGTGTGTGTGTGTGTGTGTGTGTGTGTGCATTCATGCATGTGTTTGTGCATTTTGTGTAAAGTGCACATGAAAACGTTTGCCTTGTATGTTATATTTAGTTACTATATCAGCTGAATCAAATGCCTGCGGAGTCTTAATTCTATGTTGACTCACTGTCAGGCCAGCCACGCTCCAGCAGCGCAGAACCAGAGATTCCCACAGTAAACTTCATCAACAAATCAGTCAGTGTGGCCTTCACCATGGAAGCTTTCCCCCTGCCAGACAGACACCGCTTCCAGTACCTTGGCAACACGCAGAACTCTGACAGGAACCAGCCTGTGCCAGACAGCATTGATCTGAGAGTCACGTGCACCAGCACCTACGCTGTCTATGCCGTCATTTGTAACGTCACCGTGCACAGTGTCAGTAATTCAAGTGCTGAGGGGTTCTACACCTACACTGCTGCCAATGATTTGGGTGAAGAGCGCTTTGTGTTCCGAGTCACGCTGAGGGGTAAGGAGGGACTACTGTTGTATTGCCTTTTCCTTTGCTGCTTTTGTCAATGGTCTGTCTGTTGTGTTCATTATAATGTGTAGTTTAATACCCTAGCTCACTGATGATAGACTAGAACTGGTCCATATGTCAATGGTCAGTCTATTGTGTTCATTATAATGTGTGGTGATAATACTCTAGCGCACTGATGGTAGACTAGAACTGGTCCATATGTCAATGGTCAGTCTATTGTGTCCATTATAATGTGTGGTGATAATACTCCAGCACACTGATAGTAGACTGGAACTGGTCCATATGCCGTGTGGTGATGATACACTAG
Source organism: Conus betulinus (assembly GCA_016801955.1). NCBI lineage: Eukaryota > Metazoa > Mollusca > Gastropoda > Neogastropoda > Conidae > Conus > Conus betulinus. The sequence goes on along the minus strand of JADBJO010011512.1, from coordinate 39,630 downwards.
CACATTGATGGTAGAGTAGAATTGGCCCATGTCGTGTAGTGATAATACTCTAGCACACTGATGGTAGGCTAGAATTGGTTCATATGTTTTGTGGTGATGATACCCTAGCACACTGATGGTAGGCTAGAATTGGTTCATATGTTTTGTGGTGATGATACTCTAGCACACTGAGGGTAGGCTAGAATTGGTCCATAGGTCGTGTAGTGATGATATTCTATCACACTGAGGGTAGACTAGAATTGGTTCATATGTTTTGTGGTGATGATACTCTAGCACACTGAGGGTAGGCTAGAATTGGTCCATAGGTCGTGTAGTGATGATATTCTATCACACTGAGGGTAGACTAGAATTGGTCCATATGTTGTGTGGTGATGATATTCTAGCCCACTGAGGGTAGGCTAGAATTGGTTCATATGTCGAAAGGTGGAACTATAAAAGACGCAGCTTATGGTGGCTGGTAACCAGAACACTCAACACTCATAACAGTTGAAAATAAAAAGGAATATACAAGCAAACAATGGAACTGGGATCAACATTTATAACAACTGAAAATAAAAGGAATAAACAAGCAAACAACTGGAACTGGGATCAACACTGACAAGAAATAGGAATTTTAAAACAAGCCAACAAAT
>JADBJO010011512.1:17500-22191 GCA_016801955.1 Conus betulinus | reverse complement strand
ATGATGATCATTGAATCTGTTTTTCTTCTCTTTTGCTTTCACAAGGCATCATGTTCTGACTCATATACTGTTAAGGTGCCAAAGGAGTGTTTGCTTGTGCAGAAGACTGTCTCAACAGATATGATTCAGAAGGCATTTTGGTTAATTGAAGCTAATACCTCAGTGGAATCTTTATATCACTGTAGTGGTTGTTGGGGCAGAATCGTGATTTCAGTTGATTTATGGTGTCCCTTGAAATTATCTCTATAGAGTGGTTGTCTCAATGAAATCTTTGTCTGAATTGAGCCATGTTCCCAACCGAAAACTTGCCTCAGTGGTGTAGTCATCTTCACAGAATCTACATCCGAGTGGACTGGTTGTCTAAAGAGAATCTTTATCTCAGTGAATCGGTTGTGTTGCTGTAATCGTTTGTTTCAGGACATTGTCATACGGAAGACACATGTATCTAGGGCATTGATTGTCTCGATTAATATTCATCTGGCTGGAAGGGTTGTCCGAAAGGGACTTTTACCTCCGTAGATTGTTAGTCCTAACAGAATATTTGTCACAAAATGCTGATTCTCTCCGTAGAATCTTTATCGCTGTAAAGCAGTTGTCAGTAATGGACACTTTGCCACATCAATGGCCTCAATGGAATGTTTAGGTCAGGGAAGTTGTTGTCTCAACAAAATTGTCACTAAAGGACGTGTTGTCTCAGTTGAATTGTTGCCTTGGGATTAATTGTCCTTGCGGAGTATTTGCCACATGAACAGCTGAACTTATAAAGCGTTGGCTCATGAATGGTTTCTCCATGGAATCTTTGCCACAGCGATAAATGTCTTAATATAGCATCTGACACAGAAATGGTTGTGATCGTAACTAACTGCCGCGGGGATGCTTGTCTCGGTGGAATCTTTGCCACGTAAATGGCTGGTTGAATAACATCTTTTCGAGAGAAAACGTCTATATGAAATTTCTTCCACATACACGGTTGTCAGCATGGAGTATTTGCCATGGGAACGGTTGTCTCAATAGATTCTTTTTCCACATGAACGGTTATCTCAAAGGACTCTTTGCCACATGAAAAGTCGTCTCAATGAACTCTTTGCCACATAAACAGTTGTCTCAATGAACTCTTTGCCACATGAACGATTGTCTCAAAGGACGTTTTGCCACGTGAACGGTTGTCTCAAAGGACGTTTTGCCACATGAAGACTGCCTCAAAGTACTCTTTTCCACATGAACGGTTGGCTCAAAAAACGTTTTGCCACGTGAAAGACTGTCTCAACGTACTCTTTGCCACATACACGGTTGTCTCAAAGGACGTTTTGCCACATGAAAGACCGTCTCAAAGTACTCTTTTCCACATGAACGGTTGTCTCAAAAGACGTATTGCCACGTGGACGGTTTGTCTCAAAGGACGTTTTTGCCACATGAAAGACTGTCTCAAAGTACTCCTTTCCACATGAACGGTTGTCTCAAAGGACGTTTTGCCACGTGGACGGTTGTCTCAAAGGACGTTTTGCCACATGAAAGACTGTCTCAAAGTACTCCTTTCCACATGAACGGTTGTCTCAAAAGACGTTTTGTTTTTGCCACGTGAAAGACTGTCTCAAAGTACTCCTTTCCAAATGAACGGTAGTTTCAATGGACGCTTCGCCACATAAACACACGTGACTCACTGGACTCTTCCCATTGGAACGGCTGTCTCCATAAGATCTAAATGCCCATAGTTATTGAATTACCTATGTTGGCATCTAATTTCAGTATGCATTGACGTTTGTTGTTCGTTATGTCGATACCAAAGTAGACAGGGAATTCCCACATACGTTGGTATTTTCATTGATATCTAAATAAAAGGGAACTCCTCATAATTATGAACGATTTTATGCACGTGTATCCATAAACAGAGTCCTACCAAACCTATGTCATGTTTTGCTTGTATCTGAGTAAACTTAGAAATATCACACTTAGCAAATAAACTGGTATTCATGTTAATCTGGAATTCTTGGGAACGTCATTTTTGCTGGAACCTCAAAACCAGGAATTCCCAGATATTGCATTCAGGATGGTATGGAGGTGAACAGGTGGTTTTCAGTCTAATTTCAATACTGAAGTCAACTAAAACTCTTCACATCTGTGTTGTTCATAATGGTGAAGGGGGTGTAGATTTATGTGTTATTTCTGCTGGTATCTAAGCACGTTGTAGGTAAGCTGGAATTCTCAGATAAGTGTTACGTAAACAGACACCTCAACAATTAGACGAGGGGGCAACATTGGAAATTATCAAATCTGTATGATGTTCGTGGCTGTCTGATAGAACAGAGACTGCTGCATAAGTGTTCTTTATTCTTGTCTCTATACAGACTGAGAATTTACTCTCTCTCTCTCTCTCTCTCTCTCTCTCTCTCTCTATCTCATGTCATGTCCAGGGTCCTGTTTATGAGAACAGTGGGACCACGAACACAACTTTATACGAGAACCTGTCAAGTCCGGCTGATCATCAAGAACCGGTGGTTTCCAGGACGGACAGAGCGTGACCCTTCATCGTCAGCAGCAGCAGCAGCAGCAGCAATAGCAGAAGCACCATAAGCACCAGTACCAGCGGCGGTACTTGCAGCATTGACAGCAGCAACATCAGCAGGAACAGCGTCAGCAGCAGTATTGGCTGCAGCAGCAATGGCAGCAATAGCAGCTGTTTGAAATGTATAAAGCTGATAGACAATTACCTTTTGGTTATCAACAATTTAGAGTTTAGATTAATTAATTGCTATAACCCACGTCATCATCATTGTCGTCGTCGTCATCATCATCAACATCATCATCATTATCATCATCATCATCATCATCATCATCATCATCATCATCATCATCATCACCATCATCATCATCGTCATCATCATCATCATCATCATCATCACCATCACCATCATCATCATCATCATCATCATCATCATCGTCATCATCATTTTTCATCAGTGCAGTTAACTGTACCATCTCAGCCGGAAACCAGCGGTTCTTCAACTGGTTAAACTATTCTTTCAACTATTGACAGGTTACAATAGCTCGGCCATGCATGTAGAGAGCAAGTCCCTGCACAGATGCAATTGGCAATACCTTGGTCGTACTGCTACAATGACCGCAGCGTCAAGTGTTCGTATTCCAGGCGATCGACAGTCAACGATTTCAACACCAAACATTTGCATTTCACATGATCGAAGGTAAATGACTTCATCATTACATGTCATAGGACTGACAGACCCTGACCTCTTTAAGTCGTTTTTATACTTTGTCAATTACAGACCACGACTTTTATATCAAACGATTTTATTTCATGTTACTGATAACGTCAGTTTCACTTTAAACATATGGACAGATACATATCCTACTCCTCTACCATCCTCACCACCACCACCACCATCCTCCCAAGCCAGATGGGTGGTTTAAGCTCATCACGTTGATTGCACAAGCAGGACCTCATCAGTTAATGAACCAAGATACGATGGGTGCTGAAAACCTCTCGGGGGATTGTTGTCGTGTTCAGTGGCTTTCTTCACGGGAAATGGAAACAGACTGCTGTGGTGCTGTACTTACCTTTGCCGAGGAGTTTGCAGGTGATGGTGCTATACTTACCTTTGCCGAGGAGTTTGCAGGTGATGATGCTGTACTTACCTTTGTCGAGGAGTTTGCAGGTGATGATGCTGTACTTACCTTTGCCGAGGAGTTTGCAGGTGATGGTGCTATACTTACCTTTGTCGAGGAGATTGCAGGTGATGATGCTGTACTTACCTTTGCCGATGAGTTTGCAGGTGATGATGCTGTACTTACCTTTGCCGAGGAGTTTGCAGGTGATGTACTGCACTTACCTTTGCTGAGGAATTTCCAAGTCATGGTGCTGTGCTTACCTTTGCAGAGGAAGTTTTTTTTTTTTTTTTTTTTTTTTTTTTTTTTTAGGTGATAATATTATACTTACCTTGCCGATGAGTTACTAGGTGATGGTGATGTACTTACCTCTGCCAAGGAGTTTGCCGGTGATCATGCTGTACTTACCTTTGCCGAGGAGTTTGCAGATGATGGTGATGACCGTTGTTCCCAATATTCCAGACCACATGGTTCAGATAGCTCAGTGATTACTTTTATCTGGGTTTGGATTCGACAGACTTTGGCCTCTGCGTGCTGTCAGCTTTCATGTGGCCTCTGCAATCCACTGGGCAGGAAAACATCATACATGGCATCTGGAGAGAAAGCAATCCACTGGGCAGGAAACAACATACATGGCATCTGGAGCGAAAGCAATCCACTGGGCAGAAAACAACATACAGGACATCTGGAGCGAAAGCAATCCACTGGGCAGGAAACAACATACAGGACATCTGGAGCGAAAGCAATCCACTGGGCAGGAAACAACATACAGGACATCTGGAAAGAAAGCAATCCACTGGGCAGGAAACATCATCATACAGGACATCTGGAGAGAAAGCAATCCACTGGCAGGAAACATCATACAGGACATCTGGAGAGAAAGCAATCCACTGGGCAGGAAACATCATACATGACATCTGAGAGAGAAAGCAATCCACTGGGCAGGAAACATCACACATGACATCTGGAGAGAAAGCAGTCCACTGGGCAGGAAACATCACACATGGCATCTGGAGAGAATGCAATCCACTGGGCAGGAAACATCATGCATGACATCTGGAGAGAATGCA
>JADBJO010011512.1:10000-15000 GCA_016801955.1 Conus betulinus | reverse complement strand
AAAACTTAGCGGATGTGGTGTAGCGTATATGGACTAGTCCGCACGCAGTGACGCCTCCTTGATGAAACTGAAACTGAAACACACACACACACACACACACATACACAAGCGCGCGCGCGCGCGCGCGCGCGCGCGCGCACGCCTGCACGCACGCACGCAGAAGAAATTTTCATACAAATGAAATTATATTCTCCTTCATTTCAAGGGAACGTTTACCTGATCTTATGTAATCTGTCGCTCCCACCATTTAGCTGTACACTTGTCCCTTAAAAATCAATCTCTTTGCAGACATTCTTAAGTCAATAATTCTATTCTTAGAGACATTTTTTTCTTGAAGAAATTTAACAGTCCAGGGTCTGATCATTTTGTTTTTTCGATCTAGGTCAATTTCTTGTCTGATCTGTTAAGGAGGAGTTTAAGAACGGTGAGTTGTCTGCCTCACAACATTTAGTATGTTTTCCTGAAAAGGACAAATTCTGTTCGCTACATGACCGATCTCTTCGCTAAATGATGATGCACATAAAATTAGTCCTTGTGTATAGCCTCTATATATAGAATTGTTTTACCAGCAACAATTCATACTGATCCAACAGCATTGATGAAAGACAGGTCAATGAGGCAACACTGGCGAAAAACATGACGTGATGTTGAACACAGAAAAGATTGATAATACACCTGGTTTAGCAGACTTTGAAAAAGTCTTTGACTTGCTTTCTGGACATTTGTTTTTACAAAAGACTCCAGAAGTCTTCATTATGGTCCTGAAATAACACGAAGGGTGAAAGTGCTTTATTTATTACATTCTTATATATAATTGTAGTAACTGCAGAGTACACCCCTGTAATGCAGTGCCAGACGTCAATGTAAATCTGTAGCTTCATCTCCATCGTCATCTTCATCTCCATCATCGTCATCTTCATCGATCAGCATTTACAAAAAGTCTCAAATTTTCTGGCCCTTCACGTCCTGCTCTCGTGGTGTCCTCGGTTTTGAGATCTTCTTCACGTCTGTGGCCTTGATTTGTTTCTGAAGGGGTCACCGGTACTGGCAAATCCATGGGGGCTGTGTCGTTGGACAGACGTAGTGCGCCCTCCAGACTGAGAGCTCACTGACGCTGGCTCCGTGACTAAGCAATCAGTATCACCAGTAAGGGGTTTAGTAGGTGGTGTCCTGCATATGTTGGATCAGAACAGGCACCACTGAACACCAGCAAAGCGATTCCTCTGGTGGGTTGCCTGTTGACGACTCGACGTTGACTGCTCGCTGTGGTTCAGGCTGGACTGTTGCTAGGGATGGGGGGACAGGGGGGGGGGGGTCAGAATGAGTGGCGTGAGTGCAAGACCACTGAAGTGGCACAGAAGATGGGGCAGCAAAGAAAAAGAAAGAAAGAAAGAAGGAAAGAAAGATAGAAACTAAGAAAGAAAGAAAGAAAGAACGGAAGAGAACCTGGCATCACACTTGGCACGATTTATAAAAACACTTTTTTTATTATTGTATTTATTATTTATTTTATTTTATTTTTGTTTGCTGTCCTAACCTCTGCGCCACTTCAGAAGCAGTGCACCCCACGCCGCTCATTCCGACACCCCCGTCCACAGCCACAGCCCGGTCGGCCCCGCCGCAGCCCCGGCACCGGCAATCCACAGGGAGCAGTCAATGTCAAGTCGTCAAGAGGCAACCCACCGGAGGAGACACTGCACTGCTGCAGAGTCACTTTGGTGGTGTTCAGTGGCGCCTGTTCTGATCTGACATTCGCAGGACACCACCTACGAAGCCCCCTACTGACGACATAATTGTTAAGTCACAGAGCCGGCATGAATGAGCTGTCCATCCGGAGGGCGCCACCACGTCCGTCCAACGACAGCCCCCATGGATTCGCCGATACCGGTGACCCCCGACGGAAGCAAACCAAGGCCACAGACGTGGAGAGGACATCGAAACTGAGGTCACCATGAGAGCAGGGCATGAAGGGCCACAGAACTGGAGGCTTTTTTTTAATCTGACCGATGAGAATGAGGATGATTAAGATGATGCCACGGATTTCCATTTCGGTCTGAGACTACATGATAGGGCTGTACTCTACGCTTCCTTTCACAATATATTCTGGCGTCAACCAGGCCCAAGAGATACAGACACCTGCAGTGTTGGTCAGGAAATTTGAGCAACACTCTCAGAAACGCATCCATTAATGGATGAAACTCGACTGTGTGGTCCCAGTCTTCTCAACTGAGTACGCAGCAAACTCAACTCTGGTTAGGAGCCGGTCGGGGCAGAAAAACCCACATGACTCTGATGGGATTCGAACCCACGACCTCCCAGCCGGGAGTCTGCGACGCTAACCAATTCGCCACGGCGGCTCGTTTTATAAACACTACTTACTCCATGTTTTGCACAGAGAGAGAGCAGAGAGAGAGAGAGAGAGAGAGAGAGAGAGAGAGAGCGAGAGAGAGAGAGAGAGAGAGAGAGAGAGAGAGAGAGAGAGAGAGAGAGAGAGAGAGATTACATGTCACAATCTCATTCATCTCTTTGGTGCCCCCTGTTTAGCGTTTTGTTGTCAGTATTTCAACAGCCGTGCACAAGGAAGTACAGCTAACAAGAGGCCAACTGCTCCTCAGCCTGTCTGGGTTAAACAGTAAGGCCTTCACTCTGTGCCGAGGTAGGAAACATTCAAGTGGCTTTGCAAAGTGGAAATAGACTGCAGTTTATTGTCTTGGTGGCGACCATGTGTATATTGTTAAGTGCATTTGGGTTATTTGTTTACGAAAGAAAAAAAAGAAAATCACGGTGTAACAGCGTGTCACTCAGTGTCAACTTTGGCAGCAACAGAATGGAAAACCAAACTGTAAGTGTTGTCTGAATAATTGTGTTCCTCCTTTCTGAAAGGGATTGATTACACACACTCGCACATATGCATTCGCATACACGCACGCGTGCGCACACACACACACACACACACACACACACACACACACACACACACACACACACACACACTCACAGAGAGAGAGAGAGAGAGAGAGAGAGAGAGAGAGAGAGAGAGAGAGAGAGAGGAGAGAGAGAGAGAGAGAGACCGAAGGACAGACAGGCAGACGGGACGGGTAAGGTATGTTATAAATACGTATGACATGTATTGTTGTGTACGAGGAAGTACAAAGTCAAAAGCCCTGTCACAGAGGACGCGACGTGCAGTGAGATATGATACCCATCTCATATCCCCCCCTCTCTCTGTCTCTGTCTGTCTGTCTGTCTGTCTCTGTCTCTGTCTCTGTCTCTCTCTCTCTCTCTCTCTCTCTCTCTCTCTCTCTCCAAACAATCTGGCGTGTCTGAGTGCAATACGCAACTGCCTATTCAAGATCTTCCAAAACGCATGAACAGACACAAACTCCGAGGAAACTTTCTAACTGACGCGTTCTTACAAACTAAACGCATAGAGATTAAATAGGAACGGAACAAATTACTTGATTTGATTTCCTACATATCGTTTCAAACATTAGCGGTGAACCGCAACACACACACACACACACACACACACACACACACGTTTTATGTACAGGCACACACACAACACACACACACACACACACACACACACACACACCACTCTCTCAAAACGGATGTACACACAGACACAGAGAGATACACATTGGTCGACACATACGCGCATACAAGATTTGTGTACACTGGATGTCTGGTAGAATAAAGGTACACTGTTAATCATTATCTATTTATCTATACGTTTAGCTATGTCATAAAGTACCTATCATACTACGTGAATTCCAGGGGTACGACTTAATATGCTGACATTCGCAAAAAGATCTTTGCATCATGATCTCTCTCTCTCTCTCTCTCTCTCTCTCTCTCTCTCTCTCTCTCTCTCTCTCTCAATGTGTATGTCAATGCCGTGGACTGTGGTAGTAATCAAAATGATGGCCAACCTACTGCTGTCATTTCGCCCCCTCCACCCCCCACCCTCCCTCCCTCCAAACTTTATGCTTCGTATTAATCCGATCTTTTATACGGAAAGTTTTGTTTTAAAGTTAAAAACATTATAATGAATGTACCTTTATCCAACTGGATACATTTGTGATTCGTGCTCAGGGACTGATGGTGGAGAATGCGAAAGTTCTTATTTTTACAGTCTGCACCCCCTGAAGAAGGCAATCAAAGAGAAAAAAAAAAAAGGGGGGGGGGGGGGGGAATTCTTATCTTGTTTATATATATATATATATATATATATATATATATATATATACTTAATTATAAACAAAGCTTGCTCTTATGTCTTAGAGTGAAGAAATAGGGGGAGATAAGCATTCATATCTGCAGTGGTAGTTAATTCTGCCTATCTAGCAGTATGTGCTCGAGAGGGTGAATGGGGAATAATAAATGCTTCTCAAAATGAGCCTTCAACAAGCTTATAGTCTCCAAGGGGGAGACAATCTCCAATGGGGAGAAAACTCACTAAAATATAACTCCTGGTCAAATGCCGGTATTTCGAACCTGATTGTTTTCTGCTCAGTGACCGTGGAAAGGGGTTGACTGACTCTTCTTCCTTTTCAGTTTTAAGAAGAATGCTATACCAGAAAAATGCTAGTGTGCCATACTGTAGTATGTTTGTTGAGTTTTCAAAAAACCCAACCAAGGTGCCACCTAAGAAGCAAAGGAAAATCATGAAAGAGCAAAATAAGCTACATTTTTTTTGTGAAAATAGAAAATATAAAAAGATAACCTCTTAAGATACAAGTGCTGAGGGCCAGTTCTTGGAATGAATCCGCAAGGGACTAAATTACGATAGACTAATAAATTCCAAGGATAAGTAACCGAGCACCGTTCCAGCAACTTACAGAGCAGCTTGGTGTTGCTATGACTACAAGAAATATTGAATTATAAAACAAAGCTTGCTCTTATGTCTCAGATTGTAGAAATAGGGGGGGGGGGGGGGACAAGCATTCATATCTGTAGTGGCAGATCATTCTGCCTAACTAACAGTATGTGCTTGA
>JADBJO010011512.1:0-5000 GCA_016801955.1 Conus betulinus | reverse complement strand
ATCAAGGTATAACATTCTGATAGATCTAACGGAATGTTCAGTGCAGTCGTGCCTTCAATATTTCGAGCTGCTCTCCGAGCAGCTTGATCAACTTTCTCATTTTTTGAGATTCCACAATGTGAGGGCACCCAACAGAATGTCACATTTATTCTTTTCACCGATAGGAGATGTGTCACGTAATTAATTTCTGTAATAGTTTTTACAACGATTTTTTTTTTTTTAATTTAAAGACTGTAAGGCAGAGAAAGCTGACTTTGAGTCACTGCACAGTAAAAGTGGACAATTTTCTATGGAAGAATTTAAAACATGCTTCAGGGACATCAGAATAGCAACTAATTCTGCAGTAAAAATTGACAAGTGTATGCCAAGATAATATAATTTCTCTACGTTTAATTTTGGTATTATAAAAGCTGCTCCTGTTCTATGGTCATCTAACACTGAGCCATCTGTAAAAATTTGAAGATGATGATCCTTATATTGATTTTCCAAATGAGAATTTACGTAATATTGTAAGAGATATGGTGGATCGTTTTTTTCAGTTCAGTATAGTTTGTGTCATAATTTGCTTTGGTTTGTTTCCATTTGGGAATGGGTGGAAGGGACGAGTTGTTGCTCTTTTAGCAAAATCTGTCTCTGAATTGAGAGATACTTCATTTGTAGAAGTAGAAGAAATGTGTGTGTGCGTGTGTGTGTGTGTGTGTGTGTGTGTGTGTGTGTGTGTGTGTGTGTGTGTGTGTGTGTGTGCGTGCGTGCGTGTGTGTGTGTGTGTGTGTGTGTGTGTGTGTGTGTGTGTGTGTGTGTGTACCCGCACCCGCGCACACATTCAAGCATGCGATAAATAGTATAAGACGAATGCAAGCCTTCGTTGTGTCAGACATACTGATTGCAGTCAGAACAGGACTGGTGTCAGTTTGTCCACCTTGTCCTAAACCAATGCAACCCTGTCATCCTGTGTGGATAGTTTACTGAGGGAACACTGCAGCGGATGGATTTGGGATGATGTAGTCCCTTTGGAAGTTTACATCTATAATGCCTGTAAACCCTAACTTTACCAATCATGTGGATATGGCTGTTGTAAAACAATCGTTCAAACACTATTTTGTGTCGTCAGGGCTCGTTTGGAGTCAGTACCTGTACTGTCCTGTCCAAAACTGGACCCTGGGCTCCACCATCACCTAGAGGTGTTACCTGTCTAAAGAGGACTACCCCTCCACGTGTACAGGAGCTTTCATTGACAGAGTTACCTTCAAGCGACGGTCGTTTGCTGGTTTCTCTTCTTCCGACACATGCACAGTGAACGACGTCAGCACCACATCGTGCACATCCTCCAGCAGTGAGTGTAGCTGTCAACCCGCCAATGCCACTTACTTCATTGTTCACCACACCTTCACTGTGGACGCTGATGATGACGGTACCTGGCAATGCTCTGTTCCTTGCCTCGATTATGAGTATGTTCCAGCAATAATGTTCACCAGTGAGAACTGTGACGACAGGGAGGTGGTGGGTAAGTGGGCTTTTGTGCGTGTGTGTGTGTGTGTGTGTGTGTGTGTGTGTGTGTGTGCGTGCGTGCGTGCGTGCGTGCGTGCGTGCGTGCGTGCGTGCGTGCATGTGTGTGTGTGTGTGTGTGTGTGTGGTGTGTGTGTGTGTGTGTGACAGCGACAGAGAGAGAGAGAGAGAGAGAGAGAGAGAGAGAGAGAGAGAGAGAGAGAGAATGTGTGTGTGTGTGTGTGTGTGTGTGTGTGTGTGTGTGTGTGTGTGTGTGTTGTGTGTATATGTGTGTGAGTGTGTGTGTGTGTGTGTGTGTGTGTGTGTGTGTGTGTGTGTGTGTGTGCAAGCATGCATGCGAGAGAGAGAGAGAGAGAGAGAGAGAGAGAGAGAGAGATCCAATACGAATATTTCATTATTGTTTAGTCATTCAAGGCCAGTCACAAAATGTCTGGAACTATCACGGGGCTTTGGAAATATAGTTGGAAGAAAGAATGAGTGGTTGGAGTTGAGAGGAGAGGGATAGAATAGAAGATATATGGAGACACGTACAAAAACGATTGTCAGATACATACCAGGGTGGAGACAACTGGCTTCTATAAAAGTTCATGGAGACACAGATTCCATATCATGGCATTAATCTGCAGCATTATAATGGGGACGATAACCTCATGCAGTTATAGGCATAGATTCACACATAATCACAACCCCACTTCACAACAGTCAGCATGGCTCTTTTTTGATACTGTCAACTTCTCTGCCCTGGTTGGATTTGATTTGATTGACTTTTTAACAGACATGGAGAAGACTGTTCAATTTCTTGTCCCTTTCCTGTAAGACGTGCGAATATTGTGTATAAAGCGGTTGTATTGACTAGATGCTTTGTGTTTCTTTACATCGTTACTTTCCACGGTAAGCCTTGCAATGTCTTTACCACACGTGTCTTTGTTTCTTACATTTATTCTGTACTGTCACCGATCTCATCAGTGTGGACATCATACAGACGCGCCGACGTCTCTGTATCTATCTGTAGCATCATTCCACGATTGGTGTGTAGGCTTACCGGGCCATAAATGGTAGTTGTTGGGTTCAGGAAGGATGGTGGGGGGTGTTAGATACCTGTACGTTCCATTCATATATTGGGGGTGCGTGTGCTACCATGCACAGGCAGGGAAAGGAAAAGTGTGGGGAGAGAGGGGGTTAGCCTTCCGTCTCCTGTTTTGTTTCGTGTGGTCTGTGTGGAGTCCCGTTTCACGTGTGGGTTTGTGTAGAGTTCAAAACTCAGCAAGGAGTGAGTGCTGAGTCATCAAGCATTAAAGTTTGGTGGGGCCGGGTGGCTAGCACTTCGGTCAAGATCCTTGGTGAGGAGCAGTTGGGCTCTCGCTCTGGTGCCAGCGTTTGTGCTGTGAGTCTGACTTCGGTCAATATGGTGAGCCGACCCTCGTGAGCGTTTTGCTCTTGGTCGAGCGGGTGTCGGTGTTTCGGTGTGCTGCGACCCTGAGGTTCAGGTGCTGGGGTGGCCAGCCGCAGTTGTCGTCGTTTTGTGTTGTAGCAGGTATGTTGAGTTTATTAAGGTGATAGTAGTGTCGTGTTAGTTGAAGGTAGTGTTGTCTTGTGCACATTCTGTCAACTTGTACAAAGGTGTAAATAATATGAGCTCATGTTTTTGAATCAAGTTCGAGTTTTTTTTCTTAGGGAAATAGAAAATGAGGAATGGGAAAATAAAGACTAAAACGAAGCAAGCTGAGAAAAGTGTGTTGTTGGTGGGTTTTGACCAGCGGTTGTGTTGAGAGGTGGAAAAGGGGTAAAGGAAAAAGGAAAGAAGGGAAATTGATTATGAAGTTTTGAACGAAAATATAAATAGTTGTCGTTGGTTCGATCCTGGTGTTAGCATTGATTTGGTACTTATTCGTGACCGGGGGTTCGTATGGAAATGCTTTCGAGAAGCATAGACAGGGCGTGTTGCCACTGGGTGCTGTTGAGGTTATGATTGTGCCGTGTCATAGAAGTTATTGGAAAGGATAAGTATTGTGTAGTTGTATGAAGAGGTACTAGTGTCGAGCAGCGCAGTTTTATATAGGGTGGTACCCTAATTCAATAATAGAGGTTAAGATTGTTCCTACATTGCGGGCGATTTGTGGGAGAATGTTCATGCCTTGGGTGATTGGTGCGGAGATATAGTCGTTATGTCCCATTGGTTTTCTTTGGAATCGAGACATATTGGTTGTAACGTTGCAATATGACTGAGAATGTGTGTGTGGAAGGGGTATTATGAAGTAGCCCTTGTGTATGCTACAACGCAAAGAGGAGTGTAACTTGGTGGTATAAACGAAGTGAGATGGTGATAGATGTAATTCGCTTATATAGAGCTAATAGGCTCTGGGGCGCGAAAAGGAAATCCTGGGAAGGGGCGAACTAAGGGTTTACATTAGTGATGTATGTAGTTATGCATATCTACGGTTGGAGGGTAACAGCCATCTCAAGTGCAGGTGAGGGCGCATTCCCACCATCCTGTGGCCCGGTACACCAGGCAGTGCAGGGCCGTTTTAGTCGGGGCATTCCTGTCCCTGACTGTCCGGAGATCGTGGCGGGTGCCTGCGGTTACCCCACCTGCACTCCCCATCCTGCTGTGCCCGACTGTTGTCCCAGTCTTTCCCTTTTTCAATGCTACATCCCTTTTCCCTTTCTCCCCATCCCGTCGGGTCTTCACAGGCTGGCCGTTAGCGTCGCCATTGCTGCTGGCGCCGTTGCTGGTATCGCTGTGCTGTTGGTGCCGTTGCTGTGTCGCCGTTGCTGCGGGCGTCGTTGCTGTTGGCGCCGTTGCTGGTGGTGTCGTTGCTGTTGTCGCCGCCACTGCTGATTCCCCGTATCGCCGACACCTCTCTCCGCTCTCCATGATCGCCGCCATTGAGGTGTGTCGTCGCCGCCGTGGGTGTGAGTTGTGGCTGTGGTTTGGTGGCAGTCGTCGCTGTCGCCGCCGTTGTGTTGGCAGTGACTGCGAATGCCACTGATAGTGTGGAAGCTCTGAGTGTCCACCATCACCTGTGTCATCCGCGTCGTCGTGTGGCCTGTTTTCTTTTTGTGTTGAGTTGAGTTTTTTTTTTTTTTTTTTTTTTTTTTTTTTTTTTGCGATATAACACCTGAAGACATTGGGTTGGGTGTGCGTACAGGAAGGATGCATGTTGAATTAAAAAAGGTGTGACTGAAGGGATGAACGTGCACAGTGAAACATATGCAAAATGAATATTGTAATATGAAGTTAGTATAGTTTGGTTGTTGTTGTTATTGCTTTTTTTTTTTTTTTTTGGAGGGGGGGGGGGGGGTGAAAAGTTGTGGCCATGAAAAGGTTTAACTTATATTATGCTATGTGTAACGTACTGATGGCCTAAGGAACTCTGCACACTGTAGCTGGATAAGGGGTAAAATATTCATTGTGGCTGCCTTGGCCGTAGGAACTGTGTGTTTGCAGGCAGGGGTCCGTATTCATAGAAGATTCCGCTCATTGATTGTTTTTC
>JADBJO010011511.1:57500-64359 GCA_016801955.1 Conus betulinus | reverse complement strand
GTGTGTATATGGTGTTCGTGCGCGCGCGCGCGCGCGCGCGCGCGCGCGCGCGTGTGTGTGTGTGTGTGTGTGTGTGTGTGTGTGTGTGTGTGTGCGCGCGCGCGTAACAGCACGGAAAAGGGCTGCAGGTGGTCTGCTGGACTACAGCAGAGCGACAGTGACTAAATGAGCGTTACAGATGGTTTATCTGTTGTTGTCGTTGTTTCTTCTTACAGTCCCAGGTATTCCTCCCAGGTTCTGAGCTGACGGGGAAGACAGACGCCGCCACAAACAGGAAGTGCTGCCGGCGCCAGGTTTGCCACAACATGTTGCACCTGACGGAGGCGTTCACCGAGTACCCTACAATGGACAGCTAATGTCATGTCATGCCGGGCGTGCACCAGGCATCCTGCGCTTAACGGCGAAACCATCATCGCGTTAGGCGAAAAACGGGGTATCCACACTTTACGGTGAAAGTAACATAGTTGTCAGGCGTGCCCCGGGTATTCAGCGCCTTACAGAGGGTGTAACGAGGCCAGGCGTGCACCGGATATCCTACACCTTACGGTAAAAGTAACAAAGCCAGGCGTACACCGGGTATCCTACACCTTACGGAGAAAGTAACGTGATGTCATGTGCTCAGGGATACCCTACACCTCACGGATTAATGTTGCAAGCAGTGCACGGATATCCTACGTCTTACGGAGAAAGTATCATGGATATGGATGCTAGCTTAAACACCATAAAAGAAAAAAAAAGAACATGGAGCTAGGTGTGCACGAAGAGTGTGCACGTTACGCAGAAAGTAACATAATGTCCGATGTGCACGGATAGCCTACACCTCACGTAGAAAGTAACATGGTGCCAGGTGTGCACGGATAGCCTACACCTCACGTAGAAATTAACATGGTGCCAGGTGTGCACGGATAGCCTACACCTTAAGGAGAAAGTAACATAATGCCAGGTGTGCACGGATAACCTACACCTTACGAAGAAAGTAACATGGTGCCAGGTGTGCACGGATAACCTACACCTTACGAAGAAAGTAACATGTTGCCAGGTGTGCACGGATAGCCTACACCTCACGGAGAAAGTAACAGGGTGCCAAATGTGAACGGATATCCCACACCGAAAGTAGCATGGTGCTAGATATGAACACACACGGAGGTGGCGTCAGATACACACGGATGTCATACATCGAAAACAGCATGGTGCCAGATACGAACGGGTATCCTACACTGAAAATAACAAGGTGCGAGTTATGAACGGATATCCTGCATCAAAAATAACATGGTGCCAGACATAAACGGATATCCTACAACAAAAATAATATGGTGCCAGATAAGTACGGATATCCTACATTGAAAATAACATGGTGCCAGATATGAACTTACATCCTACACCGAAAATAACTTGGTGCCAGATATCAACGAATATCCTACACTGAAAACAAAATGGTGCCAGAAATGAATGGATATATCCTACGCCGAAAATAACACGGTGCCTGGTTGACCCAGCAGTGATGCAACGTGTTCGCAGTTTTGAAATTCCGACCGACATAAACAAAAAATCGTTTGTCATTTTCACTGTCCCTTTTACTGCGATATTCTTCTCCTTTCCCTGTGTTCCACCTTCCCCGCCCCATATACACATGCAGTCTGAAATGGTCCGTCCTATCTGTAACATAAGTTATGGTGCACGCGGACATCACGCTTCAATGGACCTATCCAAACAACTGTAATACGTAGACAGTCCTCTTATTGCTAATATATCTAAATGAACCCTGATATGGCCAATGTAACTATCCAAACAACTGTAATACGTAGACAATCCTATTATGGCTAATGCACCTATCTCAACTCTAGTATGGTCAATAACAAATATAAAAAAAAAAAAAAGTGGACAGCCCTGATATCGCCAACTGCAAGGAAGAGAAATGACATCATCGTGAGGAAGGCAATGACAAACAGCAAACATCAAGATTACAAAATTATAATACGGATAAGGACATCATGAAAAAGGAGAGAGATAGAAGAGTCCATAGCAAAAAAACGAAAGAGAGATATATGGAAAACAAAACCAAAAAAACAGAAGAAAAAGAAAAAATGGATTATGAAACCATAGCAAAAGGAAAGATGAGTGCGGTCATCATGAGCATGAAAAGATAGATGATTATATCATGAGAAAGGAAAGGAAAGCTACACCCGAACGTGCCTATTTATGGAGAGAAAGTAACGTACAAAGGATCGGTGTGGACATTACAACAAGCAAAAATGAAAGAAAGACATCGCCAGATAGGACAGATTTTTATCGAATCATCAGATAGAAAAGACTGGTGTGGACATCTAGAGAAAGTGAAGATAAATGTGGGTGTTATGAGGAAGAAAAGAAAAGGTGGATATGGACACCCTGAGAAAGAAAAAAAGCCATTACGAAAATGCACAGATGGATGAGAAACACGCTCACAATGGGATACTAGATCTAAACATAAATGAGAATGAAAATTTCAGTTTTCTCAAGGAGGCGTCACTGCGTGCAGATTGGTCCATATACGCTACACCACATCCGCTTAGATTTGAGACCACACTACGCATAATTTGAAGCTGATGGATAAATGAATTAACACATCTAAGATGAGAGCATTGAAGAAGAGAGTCGCGTGGCTACGACTCAGCGCGGATGTCTGACCTACGCATTAGCCCAACGCGCTGGTCAGACCTTGAGAGAATGGAAAGATCATTTAGGACATCTTGAGAAATGGAAGATGGGTGGAGTCAAAAAAAAAAAGGTGGACGGGGACATCGTGAGAAAGACAATATAGGTGTGAACGTCTTAAGAAAGGAAAGGTGGGGGTATAGACATTATGAGATACAAAAGATAGGTGTGGACATCATAAGAAATGATGAGTGTGTGAAAAAGAAAATTCAGTGTGCACATTGTGAAAAAGAAAAGATGTATGTTGAGATCGTGAGGAAGGAAAGGTGGGTATAGACATCGTGAGAAAGGAAAGGTGGGCATAGACATCATAAGAAAGGAAAGGTGGGTATAAACATCGTGAGAAAGGAAAGGTGGGTATAGACATCGTGAGAAAAGAAAGGTGGGTATAGACATCGTGAGGAAGGAAAGGTGGGTATAGACAAATAGACATCGTGAGGAAGGAAAGGTGGGTATAGACATCGTGAGAAAGGAAAGGTGGGTATAGACATCGTGAGGAAGGAAAGGTGGGTATAGACATCGTGAGAAAGGAAAGGTGGGTATAGACATCGTGAGGAAGGAAAGGTGGGTATAGACATCGTGAAGAAGGGAAAGGTGGGGTATAGACATCGTAAGGAAGGAAAGGTGGGTATAGACATCATGAGAAAGGAAAGGTGGGTATAGACATCGTGAGAAAGGAAAAGGTGGGTACAGACATCGTGAGAAAAACGATGTATGCTGAGATCGTGAGGAAGGAAAGGTGGGTACAGACATCATGAGAAAGGAAAGGTGGGTATAGACATCCTGAGAAAGGAAAGGTGGGTATAGACATCGTGAGAAAGGAAAGGTGGGTATAGACATCGTGAGAAAGGAAAGGTGGGTATAGACATCGTGAGAAAAAGAAAGGTGGGTATAGACACAAACTAGACATCGTGAGGAAGGAAAGGTGGGTATAGACATCGTGAGAAAGGAAAGGTGGGTATAGACATCGTGAGGAAGGAAAGGTGGGTATAGACAAATAGACATCGTGAGAAAGGAAAGGTGGGTATAGACATCGTGAGGAAGGAAAGGTGGGTATAGACAAATAGACATCGTGAGGAAGGAAAGGTGGGTATAGACATCGTGAGAAAGGAAAGGAGTACAGACATCGTGAGAAAGGAAAGGTGGGTATAGAGATCGTGAGAAAGGAAAGGTGGGTATAGACATCATGAGAAAGGAAAGGTATGTATGTATCGACATCGTGAGAAAGGAAAGGTGGGTATAGACATCGTGAGAAAGGAAAGGTGGGTATAGACATCATGAGAAAGGAAAGGTGAGTACAGACATCGTGAGGAAAAAAGGTGGGTATAGACATCGTGAGAAAGGAAAGGTGAGTACAGACATCGTGAGGAAGGAAAGGTGGGGATATGACATCGTGAGATCGTGAGAAAGGAAAGGGTGAGTACAGACATCGTGAGGAAGGAAAGGTGAGTACAGACATCGTGAGAAAGGAAAAGGAAAGGGGTATAGACATCATGAGAAAGGAAAGGTGGGTGTATAGACATCGTGAGAAAGGAAAGGTGGGTATAAAACATCGTGAGAAAGGAAAGGTGGGTATAGACATCGTGAGAAAGGAAAGGTGGGTATAGACATCATGAGAAAGGAAAGGTGATATATAGACATCATGAGAAAGGAAAGGGTATGTATCGACATCGTGAGAAAGGACAATATAGGTGTGAACATCTTAAGAAAGGAAAGGTGGGTATAGATATCGTTAAAGATACAAAAGATGGGTGTGGACATCATAAGTAAGGAAAGATGAGTGTGCACATTGTGAAAAGAAAAGATGGATGTGGACATCATGAAAAAGGAAAGGTGGGTACGACGACATCGTGAGAAAGGAAAGGTGGGTACGACATCGTGAGAAAGGAAAGGTAGGTACGACATCGTGAGAAAGGAAAGGTGGGTACGACATCGTGAGAAAGGAAAGGGTAGGTACGACATCGTGAGAAAGGAAAGGTGGGTACGACATCGTGAGAAAGGAAAGGTGGGTATAGACATCGTGAGAAAGGAAAGGTGGGTACGACATCGTGAGAAAGGAAAGGTGGGGTACGACATCGTGAGAAAGGAAAGGTGGATACGACATCGTGAGAAAGGAAAGGTGGGTACTACATCGTGAAAGAAAGGAAAGGTAGGTACGACATCGTGAGAAAGGAAAGGTAGGTACTACATCGTGAGAAAGGAAAGGTGGGTACGACATCGTGAGAGAAAGGAAAGGTGGGTACGACATCGTGAGAAAGGAAAGGTGGGTACTACATCGTGAGAAAGGAAAGGTGGTAGGTACTACATCGTGAGAAAGGAAAGTGGGTACGACATCGTGAGAAAGGAAAGTAGGCACAGGCACTGTGAGAAAGGAAGGATGGGTATAGACATCGTGAGAAAGGGAAGGTAGGTATAGAGACATCGTGAGGAAGGAAAAGAGTGTGTAGACATCATGAGATAGGAAAGGCAGGTATGGACATATAGACATCGTGAGAAAGGAAAGGTGGGTATAGACATCGTGAGAAAGGAAAGGTGAGTACAGACATCGTGAGAAAGGAAAGGTGGGTATAGACATCGTGAGAAAGGAAAGGTGGGTATAGACATCGTGAGAAAGGAAAGGTGGGTATAGACATCGTGAGAAAGGAAAGGTGGGCATAAACATCGTGAGAAAGGAAAGGTGGATATAGACATCGTGAGAAAAAGGAAAGGTGGGTATAGACATCGTGAGAAAGGAAAGGAAAGGTGGGCATAAACATCGTGAGAAAGGAAAGGTGGATATAGACAAATAGACACCGTGAGAAAGGAAAGGTGGGCATAAACATCGTGAGAAAGGAAAGGTGGGTATAGACAAATAGACACCGTGAGAAAGGAAAGGTGGGTATAGACAGCGTGAGAAGAGAAAAGGTGGGTGCGGACATCATAAAAGTAGGGGCATGACGAATGTGAACATCATGTGAAAGGAAAGAAGAATGAATGATAACATAGTTAGAATGGAAACATGAATGAGTGGGTGGGTGTGGCAAACTGGGTGTGGACAGTATGAGAAAGGAAAGCTGAGTGTGGCCATTCTGAAAAAGAAATGATGCCGAACGCGATGACATCATGAGGATGGTAACTTGAGTGAGTAGATCATAAGCGCGTAAACATGAAGGAAGGCTGCTTGAGAAATGAAAGAAAGATGGATTAAAACGGGGTTTCTTTTTTTCTTTTTTCGGTTGAGGGGGGGGGGGGGGGGGGGGGGGGGGGGGGAGGGGGGGGGGGGGGGGGGGGGGGGGGGGGGGGGGGGGCTAACACTTTTGTGAAAAAAGGACTAGATGGATGATGAAGATGTTGAAAAGAAAGAAAGAAAGAAAGAAAAGAAAAGGAAAGATAGGCGAGGATGTCATGACGTAGGGGAGATGGACGAGAGCATCATGAGCTTGTATATGTACACACATGGTAAGACAGGAACGGACGGGTCAGGACACTGTGAGGGAGGAAGGATGGGCGAGTACAAGTGAGAAAGGGAAAGAAAAAAACGGAGGACAAGCGATACATATGGAAGGGGAAATCATGAGAACAAAGGACGAAGTAACAAAAAAAAAAAAAAAAAAAAACAAAAGTGGTGACAAAAGAAAGGACAGAAAAAAGGTGAGAAAAAAGGACAGGTGAAAACCTGATAGGGAAAGAGCACACAAGAGGACATGGTAAGAAAGACAAGGGTGTGTGAGAACACCCCGTGGAAGAAAGGACATACTGGTTGAGAACATGATTGTGAAGGGAAGAACAGATGAGATATAATGAGGAATGAAAGGGTGAATAAGAGATGGTCAGGAAAAAACAAGGGCGAATGAAACCACCACAGCTTAAAAGCCTAGGAAAGGTTGAATGACATGAGAAAGAAAAACGATGGACGAAGACAAGGTGCGAAAAAAACAACGAAGGATGGGGAAACCTGGTAAGCAAGGACGATGAGGGCAATGTGAGAATGGCCAGTGATGGCATTTTCAGAAAATAAAGAACGAAAAAACCGGAAAGAAAAGGATGAATAAAGGGGAAGATTTTCCTTCGTACTCCTCTGCTCTCTACAGTAAAGAGATTCGCGGCGTCAACAATCTGTGGAGCGTTTACAGACGCAGTAAATACTGACCACGTTCTGAAATGCTTTGGGAGCGTACCATACCAT
>JADBJO010011511.1:42500-47500 GCA_016801955.1 Conus betulinus | reverse complement strand
GTTCTATGACTTTCAGAATGAGGGCCTTTCAAATAACGCGAGACCAAAATCGTCTAAAAACGCGAAAGAAAAAACAATCGAAAAGACCGAATATTAAGGGGCCTAACTTTGTGTGTGTGTGTGTGTGTGTGTGTGTGTGTGTGTGTGTGTGTGTGTGTGTGTGTGTGTGTGTGTGTGTGTGTGTTCTCCCGAACGGCCGTATGTATGTGTGCATATATTTGAAGGTGGGTCACATGGAAGAGCCGGTGCGTGCATTATGCAGAGGAAAATATTTTCTTTTGCTTCAGAGTCTTCTTCCACAACAACGCTTCATCCTGTCAAATATCAAAGGACAGCTTGGTTGCAAAGAATGCAGAAAACTTTTAACATGACCAAGAAATATACAACAGCATTAGATTTTCATCAGCCAAGGTCATTGTTTTCGGGGAAAGTGCAGGCGGGGATACGAAAGAAACTCTTTCCACATTCAAGATTTTACAAAGCAGTAAGATGTTTCAAATGAAAGGGATATATTGTGCTGATAAAACATGTGCGCTCTTTTGACATTGAAACTTCGCGCTCTTATTATCATTTTTTTTTTCAATTCATTATCAACCGTTTTCGACATTTAAATGCATGTTTTGGTGTTCGAGTGATTTTTTTTTTTTTTTTTTTTTTTTTTTTTTGTTCGTTTAATTTTTTGTTTTTGTTTTTGTTTTTTTTAGCGGTATTCTCCCTTTTGAGATCGTTTCGTTCCAGCTTGGCGCTTTGTGCTTTTTTTTTTTTTTTTTCGTTGCATCCATATTGTTGACCTGTGAGGAACTCCTTTAGCGTTCGTAGGACAGTGTAATTCTGACAGAGGCAAGGCGGTGTCACAGGTGAAGTGATCCTGTCGTTTTTAGTTCCATGGAATGTTTGCTCTAGCGACGTGGGGGACAAAGACCTAATCCCAGAACTGGCCCGGCAACAAGGGGGACAAACTTCTGGGTAGGCGAAGTCAAAGAGTATCAGCAGCTCTTCCACTGCGTACGACGCTTTCCCGCTCCTGATTTCTGTGGAACTCTCTATGACCTTGTGCATGCCCTGCTTCTGGACCTTGATCTGTACATTTAATGACATGAAGGTCAACATGACTGGTTTGTGTGGTGATGTGCCATATTGCAAGCAAGACTTTCAACATGTCAAAATGGAAGTCTCAGGAGCAACACCAACTGACTCAAATTACTCTGACATTACAACAAAAGACAGACGATGATTCGTTCCAGATAGAACAATGTCAGGTTCCAAAGCATTCCTCTAGAACGAAAACGAAACAAGGAAAGAGTGATAAAAAAAAAAAAAAAAGAATAATACAGGACCTGATAACTGACAAAAAAAAAAAATGACTGATGACTTTTCATTTCATGAACTACGAAGATGGCATAGAAAAGCAGAATCTTCCATCATTGAATGCTGTACTTGCGATAAACATAAACAACATCAGCAAAACCTTCTAAAAGCAGAAAGCAATTCAATAGGAAGGAAAGCGTATATATGGGAAGATTTTTTTTTCTCTCATCGGTTCATGGAAATTCTGGGTGTATGGGTACAGAAGAAAGAAAAAGTGTTTTTTTTCGCTTTTTTAAAAAAGTGTCTATGATCTATGATCATGTGATCACCGACGGATCAAAGTTTTATTCAGGTCAAGTCAGCAGTCTTTAAAGGGTGGGAAATGGCCTAGTTACATAGAAACATAGGGGGAAAAACATGAAGAAATACACTTGATTGAATGATACCTCCTTCATCCCCCCCCCCCCGCCCTCCCTTGGTCTTCCGCTTCTTCACCTACTGTGCCCTACGGCTCTCTCTGTCTGTCTGTCTGTCTGTCTCTCTCTCTCTCTCTCTCTCTGTGTGTGTGTGTGTGTGTGTGTGTGTGTGTGTGTGTGTGTGTGTGTGTGTGTAAGCCCCCCATTTATTTGCCTGTAAGTGCTTTCTTAGAATAAGTCCTAAAACTCCGAATTTGATGGTTCATGGTGAAATTGGCCGGTACCCTCTATTTGTTGATTGTATAATAAAGGTGATCGGGTACTGGTTTAAGTTACAAAAGCTAGATCTTGCAAGACTGCCAAAACAAGCTTATGAAACGTACAAAAATAGGTGTATGCAGAGTGGACAAAACCAGATCGATCAACAAAATTGGGCCAGCAAAGTCAAATTTGCTGAGATACTTATGGATTTTCCGAAGTTTGGGTGAAACGGCGGAGTTGGAAACGAAAAGGTTTTGGTACAAGTATTTCAACAACGCATTATTGACTGCTACAAACAAGAGTGGTCAAGTAAACTGTACGAGAGTGAAATATGTTCTACTTATCGTTCCTTTAAATCATTTTTGTAACCAGAAAAATACCTCTCAGACATTTCAATAATTAGATTTCGTGCAGTTTTTGTCAAATTCAGACTGGGTATATGCGATATTAGCACTCATAAAAGGTATATAGAAAAAAAACAAACTCTTGCCTTTTTTGTAAGGTTACAGAAGACGAACATCATTTTTGTTTGTATGTCCAGTATATCAGGAAATTAGAGAAAAGTATCTGACGAAAGGTTTTTAGAAATTTAGACAAAAATACACATTTGTCACTATATCTGCAGAGCGAAAGCAGGTTTATTACACGTTCTGTTGCAATGTTTATTTATTATGCTTTAAAAAAAAAAAGAGAGAAGAAGAAAATGCGAAATCTATTTCAACTGTGTAATTTTTTTTTCCAGTATTAAAAGGGTAAAATGGGGAGAAACTGCATAGAAAATACCTGAAAGCAATTTCCCAGTTGGTTTATCCTATGCAGTTAGGAAATCATGTTTGTTTTTTAAGCATTTTTGTTGTGTGCAGATTCTTTTTTAGTTTGGTCTGTGTGAGTTCTTTTCTCATTTGTGTCTTTACATGATACATGTACCTCCTTTACATACAGGCCGGTGGCCTTGCAGTAAACTTTTTCGTCTGTCTCTCTCTCTCTCTCCTCTCTCTCTCTCTCTCTCTCTCTCTCTCTCTCTCTCTCTCTCTCTCTTAGGAGAACGTCCTCATCACGCTGATGTACAGAATTCCCCGCAAGGTCAAAGTTCACAGTCATCAGAGGCAGATGTGACCCTTTACAAGTGTACGCCAGCATTCATTTGGCTAATAACGTGGCATTTCTTTCTGATCTCTCTGTTATTATCCTGCCGTACTAGGCTTAGGGTCAGGATTCGGACAGTCTCCTGGTCTGCGCCATCTTCCTGACCTTTAATCTTACGACGATGTTTCTCTTGGGTCATCACGGCAGACACACTCCCACCCCCCACCCCCACCCACCCAATCCCCCTGATCCCCCTGATCCTTCCTTCCAGTCACCCCCCCCCCCCCCCCCCCCCCCCCCCCCCCCCTTTCCTGTTTCTATCGTGTTATACGGCACTTTCTGCACCGTGTTACTGAACTGGAGAGGAGGAAGGGCCAATAATAGCCAGTCCCTGCCTATCTTCACCAATAACTCACTTGGTTTTGGTCAGTTGCTGCGTGCACGTACGTGGCAAATAATGCCTAGGAACACGCACGTAGATTGAAGCTTCGCCGTAATTTCCGTTCTCAGCAGATGAAAGCTGCCAGGCGGAATGGAGATAAAGAGGTTGGTCGGTTGAGTTGTTTGTTTGTTTGTTTGTTTAAGCATTTGTTTGTTTGTTTGTTTGTTTGTTTAAGCATCTACCAACCTGCGCTCAACTGATAGTCTAAATTCAAACAAAAAATCGAGCAATAGATAGACAGACAGATAGATAGATAGACAGACGGACAGATCGATACATAGTTAGATACATAGATATGCATATATGTATGTAGAGATACATCGATAGATATGTATGTATGCATGCATGCATATCATAAATATAATCAGGTGCTTCTGATCAAGCCTGCGCTCAACTGATAGTCTAAATTAAAAAAGATCGATCGAGCAATAGATAGACGGACAGACAGACAGATACAGATAGAGATAGATAGACAGACAGACAGACAGACAGATAGATAGATAGATAGATAGATAGATAGATAGATAGATAGAAATGCATACATGTATGTATGTAGAGATAGATCGATAAATATATATGCATGTATTTATGTATGTATGCATGTATGCATATCATAAATATAGTCAGGTGCTACTGATCAAAATACTTTGAAACCACTTCAGCATTGATGTAGCGCCTGATTTTTTTTTTTTTTTTTTTTTTTTTGTTAACGCTGTCTGCGTCAGCTACGGCCACACCAATCGCTCAGCTCATGCCACACTGAAGTAACCCACTAGCCGCCATGATGGCAGTTATAGCGACAGCTACATTTCACCAAGAAGGAAACGTTTTATATCCACGTATGACGGTTTCCTTGCTTCTGTGTTTTGTCTGTCAACACGATCAAAAACAGAAATTTACCGGTCCCATTCCCATGACCCTTGGCTTTATAATGGTATGTAGCGTGGGTTTACAGTGAGTCCATTTTGGTGCAGATCCATCGCGACGATCCAAACCAAACGGTAGATCCAAGGTCCCGTCCGGCAAGAATATTTAAACTTTATTTACGTAAAAATTTGCCAGACTAACCAGCCGCAAGAGGGATATCCTGGATTGCAAGCTAAAGCCTTTGCATTCGAAGTTGGAGTACGGGAGGAGGCGGAGGGGGGGGGAGGGGGGGTGTAGGCTTATCAGCCTATAACCTTATGAAACACGTCGTGATTTCTTGTAAGAAGAGGAGAGTGAAGACAATAGAGAGGCAGCAGAAAGAGTTTCAGATGGATTCGACCGAAGAGGAAGAAAAACTGACTTTAACAGGCTTAAAGCTCTCAAGTTGGAAAAGCCACGTCCATATCGCGCCAATTTGAGGAGATAAGTGATTGTTCGTTCTTCGTTTTCATTGTCTTGACTCTTGTTTGTCTTGCCCTCTTGCCCGAAGAAGACCAAATAGGTCGAAACGCGTTGTGTCTTGTCTTGTAATTTATTTGTCTCTTTCGTTCGGCGGAATG
>JADBJO010011511.1:30000-35000 GCA_016801955.1 Conus betulinus | reverse complement strand
TTTGTGGTCCATTCACCTGCTTTTGTTCTAGAAAACGTGTCAACATTTTGTTATTACATTCCAACCAATGATATGTCAGAGTGTGTCGAGGAAGCGAAACCCTTCATAAAGGGCCTTAAGCGCTGTAGACGAAAAGAATGCCGCGCGTAGTGGAGAAAATAGATAATCGGCCGATTAGCAGTAGCGCCCTCGCCTAGCGCGTATGGTCAAACTGTGCCGAATACTTTGAAGTGGTCAGGTGATAGATAGCACCGAAGTTTGGACCCCTCGCGAGTTCGAATCTTCCTGACAGCGAAAAGGAGGAAAATGTATCCACTATGACCTCGGGGCATCAAGTAGGCCCAGTCAGCTGAAGTTGTTTTGTAACAGACCTTGAAGAACAGGAGTCTTGGGCTTGTTTAATAGGTATTGCCGTGGGGCACTGTGTTGATGTGTTGATGTTATTGTCGGGCTAGTTGATTGCACTACGGCTTTCTATAGGATAACTACTGAGTTAAAGTGGCCCTGAAGTCGGCGGGAATTTTCGATGTCCATTCGGTGCGAAGTGTTTGTTTGCTAAGCTGTTTTGTAGGGATGTGTGTAAATGATGATGTGTGGAAGAATGTAGTTGGAGGAGAATTCAGTGTACATGAGAATAAGGTGGTTGAGAAGCAACATGGACAAAGGCATGGCCCTAAGGGAGATCCGTTGTGTCCATCCCTATATAAACTGAATGGAGAATAGAAGACAGGGGAGAACACCACCACAATAGAGAAGAGAGAGAGAGAGAAGAGAGAGAGAGAGAGAGAGAGAGAGAGAGAGAGAGAGAGAGAGAGAGAGAGAATGAACAGGACAGAGTAGGGTCGAGAGAAACGTGGTCTGGGCGGCAGAAGTGACAAGAAGATCTTAGGCGTAAAAGACAAGCTGAGAAAGACAGACTGAGTTCGAAACCCAGAGGTGGGTGAAAGAGACAAAGAAGAAGATTTCTACGTCGAGTCCCCAGAGACGACCACGGATACCCAGTCCTGGAAAACTGGTGCCAGACAACCAAAGGCATCACCATGACCTCGTGCTGAAGAAAGTTTTTGAAGTGACTAGTTAAAGAAATGTGGTGTGGTGTGCAAGCGTGTGCGTGTGTGGGAACCTGGCCAGGTAAGAAGCCCTTTTGAAGATAAACCCGTGAGTATGAAATATTGATCCCTTGTGTTTTGATTATTCCATTTTGTGTAATTGGATGATAAACCCGTGAGTATGAAATATTGATCCCTTGTGTTTTTTGATTATTCCATTTTGTGTAATTGGATTTTTCATGCGTGGGTATAAGTAGCATAGAAACTGTATTTCTTGTTCTCAGTCGTGTTAGGAGAGAAGCGAATGCGTGACATCCCATTCCCATGGACAGGTGAATGAGTGCACATATGCGTGTGGTGTGAGTGCAGAGATAACTTTGGTGTGTTAAACCTGAGTCATAATACATCAAGTTAGTTCACTTAAGCAAAACCATCACGATTTTCCCCGTCGTGGGCAGAGCCGTTGTTACTTGTGGCTGGGTAGTTTACATGTAAACGCTGTATTGTGGTAAATGATAACTATCCATTCTGGCGTGTATGTTTGTCCACATGGCTTTGCTTTTCTTTCTTCCTTTTTTCCCTACTTTTTTTTTTTCTTTCTTTCTTTCTTTTTTTTTTTTTTTGAACATGTTACTTTTATCATTCATTTTCATTTTAAAGCTCGTTTTGTTTTAAAAAAGATGATAATTAACACAGTACTACGACTGACATCTTCTAAACGATCTAGTCTCATCTGCTTTAATATTAAAGAAGAAGAAGAAGAAAGAAAGAAGAAGGAATCGCATTGTTTTGCCCTTAAAACCTGCAAGTGAGAAGAAAAAAATTAAAAAGGCATTAGGTTAGGATAGTAACTGTGAAATTCTTTCAAACTGGGGGGAAAAAAAAACACATCTGAAAATAATCTACGCTAAATATACGCCTCTAAAATAATCAAAATCCATGCACCGACATATGCACTCACCGAAAGCGAGGAAGAGAGATAACTTAAGCCAACAGTTGGAAATTCACTTCCTCCCTTGATGTTGACGCCTGTTCTTCAAAGGAGCCACACGTCGCAGACGATCATCATGCTAAGTCTGTCACGTGTGTCACGGGCTGAACAGCTCATTGGTCTACTGATCACGTGCCCCGCGAAAGTGAACGTGACAATTCTGGAGCCTTCACAGCTGCTAGATTTTGGCGACTGTTTCCACAAGCGGAAAGGAAAGTTTTCAACATTCGGTTTATCATGCATTATTCAATGTTTGTAAAAATGAAAAAAGACAGACCACAAACGCACACACACACACACACACACACACACACACACACACACACACACACACACACACACACACACACACACGCTCCATCTCAGTCCATTTCTTCTTGAACACAAGCAAGATAGATGTTGTCGTTATGGATTAAAGAGCAAAATAGAAAAAATCTTCAAGCAGTCTTCATTTGTTATGATTTCCCATTGCATGAAAAAAAGCAGTATCCTGTAATTTATAGGACTTGCCGTCGGAATATTTTTTTTTATCCTCCTACAGTAAATAATGAGTAAGGTAGCTCTGCTTCCATAATGAGAGACGTGCACGCCCCAAACTCCAAACAAATGCTGCTTACGACTCCCTCTGGGATACATACTATTTTGTATTAATTCATTTCTACAGTTGTTGTTGCTCTGCATGTCTCTCAGGGTATATGGCAAACTTGGAACATTTTCTGTGGACGGAGGGCGAGGTAGTGTCCTTGTTTGTTCTGTATGCTCTGTGCATGCCGGCATTTTCGTGAGCCGCCGATTTGGTGTGGTAGGCTGCATTCGGTTGGGTTATGGGCGTGTAATTTTCGCTACATGGGAGCAAGAGTTACCCTACTGTTTTTTGCCAGTCCCTTCTAGATTTCAGTTTTCCTCTCTTCCAGGAGACTAAGGAACGTCGTTTAGGTCCAACAGTAACGCTGAAGTCGCCGGGTGGCAGGGAGGGGGGGGGGGGGGGGGGGGGGGGGGGGGGGGGGGGACGTCGTTTAAGTCCAACAGTAACGCTGAAGTCGCCGGGTGGCAGGGAGGGCGGGGGGGGGGGGGGACGTCGTTTAAGTCCAACAGTAACGCTGAAGTCGCGCCAAGGGTGGTGGGGGGAGGGGGGGGGGGGGGGGGGGGGGGGGGGGGGGGAATCGTTTAAGTCCAACAGTAACGCTGAAGTCGCGGGGTGGCAGGGGAGCGGGGGAAACGTCGTGTAGGTCCAACAGTAACGCTGAAGTCGCCGGGTGGCAGGGAGCGGGGGGAACGTCGTGTAAGTCCAACAGTAACGCTGAAGTCGCGGGGTGGCAGGGAGCGGGGGGGAACGTCGTGTAGGTCCAGCAGTAAACGCTGAAGTCGCCGGGTGGGCAGGGAGCGGGGGGAACGTCGTGTAGGTCCAGCAGTAACGCTGAAGTCGCCGGGTGGCAGGGAGCGGGGGGAACGTCGTGTAGGTCCAGCAGTAACGCTGAAGTCGCCGGGTGGCAGGGAGTGGGGGGAGGGAAAGGACGGGACTAAAAGGTATAAGAGACACGTAAAAGGGTGTGGTGGGAGAGTAGCGGGGGGGGGGGGGGGGGGGGGGGGGGGGGGGGTAAAGGGTGTGGCAACGAAAGCATAATCGTTGTTTAGCTAAAAACGACTTGTGTGGTGAAAGAATATTCTGAGACGCTGTTTTGACTATCCGTACCCTATGTATTGTTGTCTTTTTTCTGTTAAAAGATCAGTTTGTTTTCAAAGTTTGTATATTGATTCACTTCTTTGTTCTACATTATTATCTGTCTCTCCATCTCTCTCTCTCTCTCTCTCTCTCTCTCTCTCTCTCTCTCTCTCTCTCTCTCTCTCTCTCTCTCTCTCTGGTGGGGTGGGGGAGGGGGGCGAGTGTTTCTGTGTGGAAATGGAGAGAGACAGACAGACAGACAGAAAGACAGACAGAGATAATTATTTGTCCATATGAATGGTATGTGCATCATGAACAAGCTACCCATATTACAAAAAAAAGTAGCAAAGCAAACAGGATAGTAGGTACTATATTGAGCACAATGCGACGACAATACAAGGCTCAATTTGAAGTACTTCGGCTTTTGCAGAATACCGTTGCTGTTCGTTCTTTACAAAGAGTACAATAGAGAAAATCTATTGTACAAAGCGTAATTCATCTCTTTTTCAGATTATTTACAAAACATCTGAGAGCATTTGTGATTGCTATAATGAAAATAATGCACAAATTTGTATCTGACACCCGAAAGCGAAACTTAGCTGTTGTAAATCTAAATTGTATCCATATCAATATTAAAAAGTAGTTTGAACAGAAAGCGATTTGTGACTAAATGTACAATACATAGTAAACCTATCTCTGTTGTGAATACGGTCGTTCAATTTTTGCCATCTACAGTCTATAAGCCTTTGTTGAAAACTCTCAGAGAGAGAGAGAGAGAGAGAGAGAGAGAGAGAGAGAGAGAGAGAGAGAGAGAGAGAAACCCCACACCTGGCGTAATTCTAGATACGAGGGAAATGGGTCATCTTCCATGAAAACAGTTGAAAGAAAACGAACTTTCGTATTCTCCTGGTCGATTTTTTTTTCTCAGACTTTGCAACAGCAAGACACTGTGTTGTTTTTATTGTTGCTTGTTTCTTCGTTGGTATGTTTGTGTGTTTGATTGTTTTTTTGTTTGTTTGTTTGTTTGTTTGTTTGTAAGTTTGTTTGTTTGTTGTTATTATACTCCTCTCCCCTTACTGAAAAAAAAAAAACTCTAATTCACATTTCCATTCTATCTCCGGGAGTAAATATCATACCGTTGCAACTCGAAGATGCTGTTGTCTGATAACCTTTCAGAAATTCGGTTCTTTCCATCTCTGGCATCGTCTCTATCTCTCTCCACCCGCATCCATCACTGCAATCCCATCCTTTATTGTACTCCCAGTTCTTATAGAACAGAGAGTACTTTACAATGGGA
>JADBJO010011511.1:20000-25000 GCA_016801955.1 Conus betulinus | reverse complement strand
ATCCATTCAGTGGATGCGTGTCTGAGAGAGTGTTGCTCAAAATTCCTGTGCAGCACTGCGGGTGTCTGTAATTCTCTCTTGATGCCGGGAGTTTTAATGAAGGTAAGCATAGGTCATGGCACTGTAATACAGTCTTAGACCAGAAATTCGCAGCATTATCCTCATCATTTCCATCCTCGCTAATCAGCATAAAAGCAACATCTCCAATTCTGTGGCCCGTCGTGCCCTGCTGTCATGGTGACTTCAGTGTCGACCTCTTCCCCACGTCCATGCCCTTGGTGAAGCTCTGGACGGGTCATCAATATTAGCATGCACATGGGGACTGTCCTTGGATGGGCGTGGTAGGAGGGGGAGCTCACTCACACTGGTTTTGGGAGTTCGTAGGGGACGTAGTAGGTTAGTAGGTAGGTGTCTTGTATGCGTTGGATCAGAAGAGGCACCACTGACCACCACCAGTGTGATTCGGCAGCAGTGCAGTGTCTCCTCCGGTGGGTTGCCTCATGATGACTTGACACGGACTGCTCCCTGTGAATTGTCAGTGCCAGGGCTGTGACTATGGACAGGGAGCAGGAAATGAGTGATGGGGGGAATAGTGGCATAGACGATGGGACAGGAAACATAGGTGAAAAAAGTTTAAGTAACCTAGCTCCTTATTTAGCTTCTTAGCATCTAAATCTCACTTCATTCACTTTATCTTGTAAGTAAAACCAAGATAAAGTTGATGATAAACAATAATAAGCTAAAACAGGGACTGTGTCCCTTAAAACATTGCCTGTTTTAAGTTAATGTATATGTAATTCTTTTCAGGTTGTGAACCGTGAAGGAATTGAATTACATGTAATACACACAATCGTAGTTCCAATGTTCATCAGTCTTGCCAGATCACATGCAAAAAAAGCAAAAAAAGTTGTTCAGTGGAAGTCAGTGGGATGCCAAATAAGGACATAACTGTGTTTGTGAAGATGGTGATGCTGGTTTTTCTTTCAACAAATAAGCAATCAAAAAGCTAGAGCATGCATTAAGCAAGAATGGGCCAGTCGTTAGTTTCATTTGCGTCCAGTCGTTTTATAAAAATCAGAAGTAGTGACACAGTATGTGAGAGAAATTGAACGTCAAGAGTTTAGGCCTGTTCGGGGGTGGGGGGGTGGGGGTGGGGGTGGGGGGGCGGTTTTTTGTTTGTTGTTTACCAGTCGCACATGGATATTCCACTGTATCAAGAATCACATCGCGTTCTCAACTGAAAACTAGGATCACGTGAATAATTGTGCCTTTTAAAATAGACACATTACATTCTCGAACACTCGCATGCTTCCCATCCTGTTTTAAAGTAAACAAATTGCAATTTCTAATTAGCAGTATGACATAATGTTTTGACTGTTGTCATCAGTTATTGCTTTTTTGTCGTTTAATTCACTATCAGGCCCATCGATCAATTTTCATGACTTCCTATTTTCCAAACATGATCCTTTTTATTCAAGCCAGTGGTCTTACAACTGGATTCTTGATTCCCATTAGATGTGCATGCACGCATGCAGAGAGAGACAGAGAGAGAGAGAGAGAGAGAGAGAGAGAGAGAGAGAGAGAGAGAGAGAGAGAGAGAGAGAGAGAGAGGAGAGAGCTGAAATTTCACACCAACCTCTTTGTTTGTTTGTTGTGTTGGTTGTTTTTTTTTGTTTGTTTGTTGTTGTTGTTTTGGGGGGTCATTTCTATGAAAGCAATCGAGAGAAAATGAACGTTCATATTATTCTACACGTCCTTTCCCTGATTTTACATTAGCATGATATTGTGTCATTCAGAAAAAAAACTCTCATCTCTCCTTACTGCCCCACAAAAAAAATGTGCAATTCACATTTTCATTCTAGCTCTGTGACTGAGCATTTTGCTGTTTGCAACATGGTGATGCGATTGTCAGAAACATTCTAGCTCTGTGACTGAGCATTTTACTGTTGCAACATGGTGATGCGATTGTCAGATAACATTCTAGCTCTGTGACTGAGCATTTTGCTGTTGCAACATGGTGATGCGATTGTCAGATAACATTCTAGCCCTGTGACTGAGCATTTTGCTGTTGCAAACATGGTGATGCGATTGTCAGATAACATTCTAGCTCTGTGACTGAGCATTTTGCTGTTGCAACATGGTGATGCGATTGTCAGATAACATTCTAGCTCTGTGACTGAGCATTTGCTGTTGCAACATGGTGATGCGATTGTCAGATAACATTTCGGGAATTGGGTTCTTTCTTCTCTAGCATCCTCTTACCACCCCTATCCCCAGCCTTCCTTCTTTCTCTTCTCCTTCCCTAAAAAGACACAATGGTGTCTTTAATTAATCATTTGCATTGTGGTGTTCCTTGATGGGCAGCTTACATGACGTCGAAACAGCGGATGGAGGCCATGTAATTCACCTGAAGTGTTGGAGTCTCAATCTTCGTCTTGTTGTATCTGTTCTAAACACAGCAGACAAACAAAAAAAAAAAAAAAAAAGATCTGGATCATGTGAAAGCATTTTAATCTTATCTACAGTTACAATGGTAATTGCATGAGTGAATTCATGATGCAGCCGACATTGATCTGAAGATGATGACCAGGTCTTCTGAACTGCTGGAATATGGCTGAGATTATATTTCAAGGATGAACAACAGCTGCTTGCCTCCTAATTTCTAAAAAAAAAAAAAAAAAAAAAAAAAAAAGAAAAAAAGAAGCCCATGAATCTGCAATTCAGGGCAAAAACAAATCTGACTGGAATAAAAAAAATCTCATGGAAGCAAACAAGAAATGTTTCCATACTTAAAAAGCAAAAAAAAAAAAAAAAAAAAAAAAAAAAACAAGCAGGCAGTGATAAAGAACCCGAAACACATTGATGTTGATGCCATTCTCTGCCAACAGGAGAGAGAAGCGGTAAATTAACCCAGCTGTTAGCCCAGGATGATCCAACTCCTTCTCTTTTTTAAACTCACCTCCTTTCATCCCATCCCCAAGCTCTTCAAAGCAGAAGCATGACCCCCGACGTCACACAAGAGGCCTGGCACGTGCTCTGCTGAACAAATCGCTCATTGACCCGCGGTTTCGAGTGCACAGCAACATTCTTCGTCACAGCTCTTGAGCCTCCCAACAGAAAGAGACAAGAGAAGTGTGTGTCTTTGTGTTTGTGAGAAGCGTTTGTTTGTGAGATGGGATAGGATGGATGATGAATGGAGAGGATGGGACTGGGGAGGAGGGGCAGATGAATAAGGACTGGGAGGGGGGTTGATATTGTTGAGCGCTCTCATCTAGATAGAGTCTCAATTTGTTATGATTGCTCAATTGTTTATGTATTGCTTTTTGTAGTAGTAGGTGGTATATTAAGGCAATTCAAAACGTATTTTGGTGTGTGTGTTGTGCTGATCAAAAACAAGCAAACAAAAACAAAAACTAAACACAGGACACATAGAATTGGGTAGCACAGAGTGGCATGAACTTTCTTTTTTTCCATAGTCCTGCACAATGGGAATGATTATTTTCTCTTCCTGGATCCTTTCTTGCAATGTGGAGTACAAGGTAATCTCACTTATAATGACTCTTATTTGAAAAGAACTCGTTTGACATGCGAACGAATAACAAGAGTAAAATGTGCTTCTAAAATGACTTGTTTAAAAAGAAATGTACACACAGACTTTTGTCAGTTGAGTTTATTTCATCATATAGGCTTTCTCGGCAGCTGTTGATCATTCTTTGCATAAAAGTCTGAAGGAAAGATCCAAATGAAACTGTACCAAGCAAACATTAGTTGCCCATTTTCTTTAACCTTTGGTTTCGTTTTTTTTTTCTTCATTACCACATACACGAAACAAAATCATGTATGTACTTTACAGAAGACAGTTTGCGTCCATTCTTGGTATTTTGATCCACTTTTTGATTGCTCAAACGTAATAAAAGGCGTATAGTCCAGCGTCTTAGTATTTCACTGCCTCTGGAGGTTTTTTTTTAATACACGAGAGAGAGAGAGAGAGAGAGAGAGAGAGAGAGAGAGAGAGAGAGAGAGAGAGAGAGAGAGAGAGAGAGACTCTTTCTTGATCTCCAGAGAGTAAGGAGAAGAGGGAAACATTTTCCTGATGTCGATGTCAGCTCTCTATAGCTTCGGTCTTAAGCCAAGCAAGAAGCCAAACAAGTCGCTAAGCCATCATGAAAGACACCTCTGCCTTCAGCCCTTTTCTACCTCCATCACCAATTCTCCACCCCCCCCACCCCCCCCCCCAGCCACCATCATCACTCCCCCACTTCCACATCATCTAACATTTCGGCCACAGAAGGTTAAAAGCCCCACACCGCTTTAATGGTCAGTTTTCTACACGCGATGACTCTTGAGAGAGAACCTATCTAGGCTGAACAGGCACGCAGTATCCGCCCGTGAGTCGAGGAGAAAAACTGTAACGGACTTGCTGTGAGGAAGCTGCTGTGTACTGGAATGCCCAGTCCGTCCGCCATCGTGGCTCAGGAGTGCTGGCGAATGAACACTCCACGCAGGATGTTCACCAGACAGATACCGTGTATGTGTGTTCTCGGAGGAGGGTGTAGGGAGGGAGAAGGGCGAGCGAGAGTGGGTTAGTGTGTGTGTGTGCGTTGGAAAAGAACAGGGGGGGGGGGGGGAGGGGGAGGGAGGGGGGGGGGTGTACTGGAATAACCTGTCCTTCACTTGCCATAGCTTAGGAGTGTTGGCAGACTTCAGACAGGCTTCATGAACGATTTTGTTAAAAGAAAAAAAAAAAAGTCAATAGTTTCCATATATGCTTTCAGTATCTGAAAATTCCATATTCCTTTGTCTCTCCCCCAGATACCATTTCCCTTATCTTCCAGCTTAATCTGAAATTTAACACGCTTTACAGCGTTTGTTAGAGAATATATTCAGTGGGGAAAAAAAAAAAAAAAAATATATCATCAAGATCCTTGTCAGTAACTATGGTAACAGTGCACATCCATTGGAACATGAGAATAGTTTTCCCTGCTAACCTGCTCCCTCCC
>JADBJO010011510.1:59362-64362 GCA_016801955.1 Conus betulinus | reverse complement strand
AAACACTAGTTTAGAAGGACATGTTTTTAAAGAAGAAGATAAATTGTTCCATGCCGTTCCTCCAGAATATATGAAGCTAGATTTGTAAAGATTGTTACTGGGTCTAGGAAACAAAATTTTGTGAACATGTCTATTTTCATTTTTTGCAAAGTTTCGGATAATTTTCTTGGGAGCCATTCCCTTAACTACTTTATACATGCATAAACATTCATTGAAGAAGAGACTGTCTTTGAATGGAAGAATATTTAACTTCTTATAGTCATCGCCTGTCAAGGAAGTAGATTTTAATTGCACCAACTTTATAGCTCTCTTATATAAACGATTGATTTGTTTCAAATTTGTTTCACTAGAATTATCCCATAACGTAGACGCATAATAAATAAGAGATGAAATATGTGCATGATAAAAATGATTTCCTTAACTGGAGATTCAGAAAATGTTTTGTTTTTGATCATTGATAAATCCATTTAGAAATACGTTTTCCAAGATCAGTAATGTGGTCGTACACGTTAAATCATTATCAGTGATAGCCCCCAGTACTTTAGATGTGTTACCTCCTCAATCCTTTGGTCATTGACATATAACGCTGTGAACGGGGGGACCTCATTTTCTGCCGTTTTTTTGCGTGTAGTAACATATATACATTTCGTTTTATTTGCATTCAGGGACATGTGGTTCATTTCTATCCATTTAATCAAGCTGTCGATGTTGTTCTGAAGGTTATTTACTAGAATCATAGGATTATCACTGCTAAACTGTAATGAGGTGCCATCAGCAAACATTTCACAATCACAGTCTATGTATAAAGGCAAATCATTTATGTAAATAGAGAATAGGAGAGGTCCTAATACTGATCCCTGTGGAACACCAAATTCCAAATTGAGTAATTCTGACCGTCTGCTACAAATTTCAACAATTTGTTGACGATCAGTAAGAAAAGATCTAATGAAGTCTAAGGCCTGGTTCGATAGCTTATTGTGTGCAATTTTTTTTTCATGAGAAGGGAATGGTTATATAACATCAAAGGCTTTAGCAAAGTCGACAAACAGAATTCCAGTAAATTCGTTATCATTTATATTTGATAGACAATGGTCAGTAAGCTGTATAAGAGACGTATGGCAGGAGGATTTTCTCTAAAGCCTGACTGATTTTCATGAATCAAATCATAATGCGTAAAGTGAGAATATAATTGTATTTGAATATGTCTTTCATGTGGTTTTGACAAAAGGGTAGTATTGAAATAGGTCTATAGTAAGACGGATTGGTGGAATCACCATTTTTGTACTAAGGTATGACTTTGGCTTGTTTGAAGATAAGAGGAAATTAGTTTTTATCAATGGACAAGTTGTAAATATAGGTGAGTGTATCAGCGATAGCAGATGAGGAAATTTTCAGTATCCTTCCATCAATTCCATCTAAACTCTCTTGTTCCAGATTGTTTTAGACATATTAGCTTATAACGCACTTCATTTACTGAAATTGACGGTATAGTGAAAGTTGAGGGGATGTTTTTAGAACAGCAATATTGTTTTAGTTCATGTAAATCATTTTGATTTGCATCATCATTTACTATCATGTCTTTAGCAACATTTGCAAAATGAAAGTTCAAATCTTCGGTGAAATATCCTTTAATGGATTCTTAACTTTGGAGTTCGATTTACCATTAGTTAAAAGATTAATTGCCTTCCAGATTGATTTTGAATTCTGAGAAGAGAATACAGCAAATCTTGAAATTTTTTTTTTCGCTTTTCGTTTCATGGAATTCACCTTGTTTCTTTGTTTTCTAAATTGTTCTTTGTCCTTTGACTTGAGTAAATGACTTCTTTTATGTATATCATTGTCTATTTCCTTCGTCAACTACAAGGGTTTCATAGTATGTTTTACTCGTTTTCTAACAATGGGAGCATATTTATCATACATTGAACTGAAAATGTATACCCAGTAATTGACTGCTTCATCAGGGTTTCTTATCTGATAGACATAATCTAAGCCCGAGGAAAGTAAATCATCAAGAAAGGCATTTTTGTCAAAATGTGTGAAAGATATTTAAAAGATTCCTAATGTCCCAGCTGAGGAATTGTTACACCTTTCTTCGTCCATGTAAAATAAACAGATGAATGTTTCAAAATGGAGCGACTGATGGCGGAGAACGAATCGAAATTTCCTTCTGTTGGCCATTCTTCACAGCACACACACATGGACATCAGATAAGTCTCTCTTCGTTCTTTGTTTGTACTGTCCTAAATGTTAAATGTGATCTATCTTTTTTTTTTTACTTGAAGAAGACCCAAGAGGTCGAAATGCATCGTGTCCTGTCCTGTACTTTGTTTGTCAGTGTCCTTGGCGGCAACTGGCCCCCACTCTATCTAAACAGATGAATGATCACTGCATCCGATTTGAACAGAACATACTTCTACATTATTTGCTCTTGAGGTGACGTAAACATGATCAATTAAAGTTTGCGAGTGTTCAGTAATGCGTGTTGGTCGATCGATGATTTGTTCTAATCCATACATTGAATAACTGTGACCCCATTTTGTTCCAGGTATTGTTAAACCCATATTAAAGTCACCCAAAATAATCAATTCTTTTGATGCTAAGATCGCAGA
This sequence comes from Conus betulinus, assembly GCA_016801955.1. Classification (NCBI taxonomy): domain Eukaryota; kingdom Metazoa; phylum Mollusca; class Gastropoda; order Neogastropoda; family Conidae; genus Conus; species Conus betulinus. The sequence continues at coordinate 61,753 of JADBJO010011510.1, read as the reverse complement.
ATCCATCATCAAATTAAACTTATCATACCAGTCAGTTGTTTCGGCTGGATTTCTATATAGAAATCCAATAATAATCGGTTTACAATGTTTAAGACTTATTTCTGTCCAAACAGATCCAATGCCATAATTCTTTAAATGTGACAATCTTTTAAATCTTACTGAATTTGCACAATATAAAAGTAATCCTGTTGATTTTGGTGCAACTGGATCAAGTCTGATTATATCATAATTTGGCATGTACATATCGGAATCTGCTATCATATCCGTTAATCTAGATTCAGCTATACAAAAAAAAAACCATGAAAGTTATTTCCATTGTTGTGTAAAATTGTAGCAATATCATCGGTCTTATTTCTAGCACTGTTAATATCTAAATATCCAACACGAAGCCCCTCGTGTGAGGGCCATGTATTTAACGTAGAAGGCATTATATTACCATTTTAACATTCAGTATACAATCCACAGGCCTATGCACAAAAGTACTTCTTTATTACAAAGTGATGGGTAGTTGAATATATACACAATATAGCCACAAACGGTAAACTGTTGAATGAAAAAACCAAGACAGATTATGTCTCTTAACTTTTATCAGTATGAGACAAATTAACAACGTACATCAAGGAAAATAACATGAAACGTTTTATCAAGAGCACATTGTTAACAAGGTTTGTAGGCTACAAAATCAATCTTCAAGGCCAAAAGAACGAAAATCAATGATTGATGAAAATAAATCGAAAATGCGAATAAACAAGGAGACAAGAATTACATCTGCATACAATCAGAATCAAGTATTAATTATTTTGTAATAACAGTGCAGTGACTTCCATCAAAGCCGGCAGGTGCAACACTCGGGTAATAGCACACACACACACACACACACACACACACACACACACACACACACACACGCACGCACGCACGCACGCACGCACGCACGCACGCACGCACGCACACACACACACATACACACACACATACACACGCACACACACACACACACACACACACACACACACACACACACACACACACACACACACACACACTCAACTAGCAAGTGGCGCGGTTGCATTTGTTGACTGTTCATGTATGCCATCAAACTGAACAGAAATTGATCATATTGAATAGTGGGTGGTGTTTGTGTCATAGGCACATTATTATGATTGCCCACTAGGTCATAAAACCTTCCATTGGGAACCGGAGCAACGGGATTCATTGCCTGACTAGGGGATAGGGCGGCGGAACATGAATTGCCTGACCGCTGTTATACAGGGAAGAGGGGTGAAGGGAGGTCGAAGGTCGGGGTGGGGGTGGGGGAGGGGGTGGGGGGCACCATCAGACGCGCTCGAAGTTTGTGGTGGCAGTGGGTTGTCTCTATGAAAAAGAGGTGGCTCATGATTCATGGACTCTATTGGCGGATAATTGGCAGGTGGTGCATTGCTTTGCTGGCTGTAAACCGGGGAACTGTTCTGTTGATTCTGAGATGAATACATGTTATTTACAGAACGGTTGGAGCTGGTGTAGTTAAAACTGAGAATGCACAGGTACTTTCCGTCTGAAATTAAAATCACGTTGAGAGCGAAAGAAGATCTGCTTGAAATTAACTGCCAGTTTGGCTGTACCTGCTTCGCTGGGGTGAATAAGATTTCTGTACAGGACAAGTTTAGGTTTTCCTGCAGTGGTTGTGAATGTCGTGTAGTTGCCAATTAAGTCAGCTTTCAGCATTTCACAAGCTGTTTGCATATTCAGATTTGATGGTAAAATAATGGTATTGATGTGGTGTTTGCCTCCAGCTGGTATTATGGAACTACGGACTACTTTGGCATTTGGAAAAACCTGGGTGGCTAGGTGAATGAAATCACACCAAGTTTCTTTAGAGACTTCTCCGGTAGTCCTACAGTCATTGACACCTACATGGATGATCAACACTTTGAGATCTGGAAAAACGTTGTGATTATGTAGCCAGTAAAACAAATCGCTAGTAGACATGCCTGAGACACAACTTTTGGATACAACGTCTTGTCTGGATGCTATTCTGCGCAGGTCAGTGTTTCTAATGACAGAGTCGCCAATAAGTAGAACTGAAGTTCTCTCAGATACTGAACGTGTTGACAGAATGGCCTGCACACTTTGTTTGCTGTTTGTATTTCTGTTATTTGCTTCTGGCTGATTTCAATAACCCTAGAATTTGGCTTTGTGTGCATACTGCTGTCTAGGGGTTCAGATATAATCTCCCTTTCCTTAATAACATGACTTGATGACTCAGATGTCTGGGTAGAGTAGCTGTGCTGTTGAGAAGGATCCTTGTGGTCTAGCTCTGTGTGTGTGTGTGTGTGTGTGTGTGTGTGTGTGTGTGTGTGTGTGTGTGTGTGTGTGTGTGATTCTCATTAC
>JADBJO010011510.1:41862-54362 GCA_016801955.1 Conus betulinus | reverse complement strand
GGGCCCCCCCACCCTGAAACAATAGGTCTACCTGGGGGCTGCTGTAAGGACTTGTGAATCTTGGGAAGGTAATAAAATAGAGGGGTGCGAACGGATTTCATGTCATTGATTGCCCATTTAGAGGTGTTGATATCGACTACACCTGTATCTAGTCATTTATTGACAATATAATTGGAAGTTTTCGCTATCTGGGTGGTAGGGTCTTTGTCTACTACACAGTAATGGTCAGCATAATTTAAAAGTCTATAAGCTTCATTTATATAGTCATCTGTATTTTGCACAACGTCTGTCCCACCCTTGTCTGCTGCACTTATACGGATAGTTCTATTCATCACAAGCTGGCGGAGTTCTTTCACCGCTAAACGTTCACTAAAGGCCAGATTGTCAAATATGGGTTTGAGTATTTTGAGTATATATGTAGTATTACTGAACACACACACACACACACACACACACACACACACACACACTCATATATATATATATATATATATATATATATATATATATATATATATATATATATATATATATATATATATTTGTTAAAATAGTATGGTAAAAGGAAGTTTTAAAATCAACAGATCTGTTTCGAGCGCTGGCTCTCCTCAGGATGGTTTTGGGTCGCCTACTGCCGGTGTTATATGGCCTAATGTCACTGTTTGCACGTGCGGATTGGCTGCACGTGTTGTTCGGTTTTTTCAGGTTGTTTACAGTTCAGGGTGTTTTTGCTGACAACGATTTCCATTTGTGCCTGCAGTTGTTTACTATTTCTACTTTAGTATTTCGGGTTGCTAAGTATGGTTTGCATAGTATTAACCATTTTTCTTTTCCATTCACCCACTCAAGCACATACTGTCAGTTAGGCAGAATCATCTACCACTGCAGATATGAAGGCTTACCACCCCCCTATTTCTACAATCTGAGACATAAGAGCAAGCTTTGTTTATAATTCAATATTTCTTGCAGTCATTGCAACACCTAGCTGCTCTGTAAGTTGCTGGAACGGTGCGCGGTACTTATCCTTGGAATTTATTGTTTCATTGTAATTTAGTCCCTTGCGGATTCATTCCAAGAACTGGCCCTCAGCACTTGTGTCTTAAGAGGTTATCTTTTTATATTTCCTATTTTTCACAAGAAAATGTAGCTTGTTTTGCTCTTTCATGATTTTCTTTTGCTTCTTAGGTGGCACCTTTAGTTAGTTTTTTGAAAGCTCAACAAACATACTGTGGTATTGCTCACCAGCCTTTTTCTGGTATAGCATTCTTCTTAAAACCGAAAAGGCAGAGGAGTCAAATTACCACTTTCCGCAGTCACACTGAGGAGAAACAATCAGGTTTCGAAATACCGGTATCTGACCAGAGTTATATGTTAGTGAGCTTTCTCCCCATTGGAGATGGTCTCCCTCTTTGGAGACTATAAACTTGCTGAAGGTTCATTTTGAGAAGCATTTATTTATTTCCCATTCACCCACTCAAGCACATATTGTCAGTTAGGCAGAATCATCTACCACTGCAGATATGAAGGCTTACCACCCCCCCTATTTCTACAATCTGAGACATAAGAGCAAGCTTTTTTATAATTCAATATTTTTTGCAGTCATTGCAACATCTAGCTGATCTGTAAGTTGTTGGAACGGTGCGCGGTACTTATCCTTGGAATTTATATATATACATTTATAATTGAATATATATATATATATTTTATATATAGTCTCTTTATTCGTAAATGCCATAGTCCGTTAGAAGGGGGATGTACACAAAACAACGGTGCACGATACATTTCTAGTAGATGATGTAAACAACTTTTAAACTAACACAGTGTTTCGACGTTTGAAACCTCTGTATAAGTAAACAAACTGTTTTAACTATTTTATCATTTGTCAAAGCCAGTAACAAGATTAATTTAAACAAAGATGGATGTCCAAAGTATTTAGGAGGACATGAAAAAAAAAATGGACTTCATTTTCCTATGATTCATGACACAACAGACAGAAAAGCATACGAAATTGAAAATGAAATGAGGCAGAAACAGTAAAAAGTAAACAAGTGGGGTAGTGTTTGCTCCCATAAGGAAACCTAACACAGAGTAACCTTTATTCAAGACTGGCACAGCCTTTTAAACTTGAATAAAGTCAGACAAATACAAAGACGAACAATCTAATAGTGGGGAAAAAAACAAGTGCAGGCCCAACAACTAAATTGTCTTCATAGTAATGACTTGGCAAAACTTTGAACTTAAGGAGGGGGGGGGGGGGGGGGGGGGGGGGGGGGGCAGGCAGGAGGTTGAAGATGTAAAAACTGGGAACATGAAATTAAGAAAATATGAAAAAAACTCTTCATTGGCTGCATAAGGGAACCATCGCAATCCCTTTTAAAGCAGATATATTTGTATTGCCTGCTCCGAGGCTTTTCGTCCGCTGGGTCGGAAAAACTCATCAGGGAGACACGGCTGGCTGTATCTGCGCTCCTGGCGTCAAATAGAGACACACCACAGTCCATAATACCGTGGTGTTCTCACCACCAAGGGTGCAAAAAAGAATCCAATAGCCCGAAGCGATGGTTCCCTTATGCAGCCAGTGAAGAGTTTTCGTATTTTCTTAATTTCATGTTCCCAGTTTTTCTTCAATCTTCAACCTCCTGCCCCCCCCCCCCCCCCCCCCCCCTTAAGTTCAAAGTTTTGCCAAGTCATTACTATGAAGACAATTTAGTTGTTGGCCTGCGCTTGTTTTTTTCCCCACTATTAGATTGTTCGTCTTTGTATTTGTCTGACTTTATTCAAGTTTAAAAGGCTGTGCCAGTCTTGAATAAAGGTTACTCTGTGTTAGGTTTCCTTATGGGAGCAAACACTACCCCACTTGTTTACAGAAAAGCATACGATCACTTACAACTCATTAACGTGAGAATGTGCATAAATATCTGAAATACCCAATCTAAACTTTTTGTCACAGCATGTCGCAAATGTTTATGAATAGCCATTGACAAATAAGTAGGAATACAATGCATAGGATTTAACAGTCAGTAAATAGAAAACCTAGTGCTGTCTTCAGCATGCCAGTTTCACCTCTGCCAACCACAATCAATCAACAATCAATCAATCTTTGCCGAAACACTAGAATAAAACCGTTTACGTCACCGACACCCTGGTTTTCCCACACAAAACTGAATCCGAATTCACACAATTTTAGTCTTAACTTAGGGGTCCAATTTTCTTACCCTGATATCTAACTCTAAAAGCATAGTGTAGGTTTTTTGTAAGGCAGTCTGTGTTGTTTCATTTGTGTTATTCTTTGCCAGTATTGAACACACTTTACCACTGAAATTAAATGTATAGTATATCTATTGGTCTCTCCGTATATACAGATCGTTCGGTGTTTTTAATGAAACACCAATAAAATTTCTTTAGAGCATACAACTGAATTTTCTCAATATGCGTAGCAACAGAATCAAAACCCCATATTTCAGCACCATATTGTAGCATCAGTTGAATATGAGTGTCAAATAACTTAAAAAATAAGGTCAATGATTCATTATTTCACATCGTTGATTTCTTCAGTATACACAATAATGCGTATTTAGCTCCACTTGCAAGATCTTACAAGCGAAGGTAAAGCTTAAGCGTGTAGAAAAATATATGCCAAGGTATTTGTAAGCATTCACAACGGGCATACCAGTTCCATTATTTACCCACCTTTCTCTGGCTGCAAGATATTCACCCTTTCTGAACACAATAATATTACTTGTGTTCATGTTTATGTTTAATCGAAGTAAAGCGGATGCTGTTTCTAAACTGTTCAACTGGGTTTGTAAACCAAATATCGTTTTAAAACATCAATGCAACATTGTCAGCTAAAAGAAGAATGAAAATCTAAAAAAAAAAAAATCATTTATGAATTTTGCACCATGTCGTCCAGAACTAGTCACGTCTTTCGTTAATTCATTAATGAACAAAGAAAACAAAATGGGACTACAAACATTCCCTTGTTTAACTCCAGTTGTACAGGTTATATAATCAGTCAGATAACCGCCGCTTCTTACTGTAGCTTTTACAGAGTCGTACATGCTCATGACACATTGACACAATTTACTTCTTATCACATTTTTTAAACAAAATTCGCCATAATATACTCCTGTTAACAGAGTCCAAGGCTTTTTTTTTTTCAAAATCAATAAAAACAACATACAATTTACGATGCAAACAAAATTGTTTTTGCACAAATGCCATTAAAGTGAACATGTGGTCTATCGTGGAGTATTTTCTTTTAAATCCAGCTTAGCATTCACACGTGTGAGGTTCTTTTCCTCTACCCGCTCCTAAAGTCTTCCATTGATAACAGTACTGTACAATTTACTACAGGCATATCACAAAGAAATTCATCTATATTTATTAGGATCATCAACATTACTTTTTTACATAAAGGAAGAACTATTGTTTCTGTCCACAGAACAGGAAAACACCCCTGTCAAATAGAGTATTGAAGTACTTTGTAACAAAATCCAACATCAAACTGGACTCACATGCATTTTTCACCATTTCACCAGGTACATTTATCACGGCCTCTAGCTTTGTGACTTTTCAGGGGGGGGGGGGGGGGGTTTAGGTCATCATAAGTTCATCCCTTGAAGCTGGACGATTGAAATAATCGTCACCGGAATTACTATCATCACTGGTATCATAGTGATCATTTCCACCACCACTGCCTTCCTCATCCGTAACATCATCTGTGTCAACGTCTTTTTCAAGCAGTTTCTAAAAATGTTGACACCAGTCTTCCAAACCTATGTTATTAGACGGGGTTTTTTTTATTGTTGATTTTACGCATTAAGTTCCAAATTCCCTTTAGTCATTCACAGAAGAAACCAACTGTTCCACTAAATTACTGTTAAACTGTTTACGTTTGTGTTTCAAAAGATTCTTGTAGTCACGCCTGGCTGCACAGTGAGAAAAATGGTCAGGTGGAAATAAAGTGCGACGAAACTTATTTGAAAGGTTAGAGAGAGAGAGAGAGAGAGAGAGAGAGAGAGAGAGAGAGAGAGAAACTGAAATTGAAAATGAAAGTGTTTGGAAAAGGACACACTCACTCTTGTTCTTGTTCGCGAGGTACACTAAGCATTAATCTGTTAATCTTCTACCGTAATGAAAGACTTTGAACTTGTTACCAGAGCTGTCCTTTTTTTGTTCGGAACATTCCAACGACAGATGAGAACCATAACTAATTATCACTGACCTTCGTTCAGCGTTCAGCCTTCGGAAGTGTTGAAAAAACTGAATGTTGATTATTTTTTAATCGTAGCAATTACTTTTAAACGTAAATTACCAGGTTAACTTTCAAATCAAAATAAAAAATGTCTGACCTCCAGTATTTTCTTTCTATAGTTTATCTTTCTATGTCTAGAGACAAGACTACTGAACAATACGAGAAAAGAAGAGAACAGAGGAATAGGTGAAACTTGACAAAGTCACAGCATTTCTAAAAGAAAAGTCATGACACGGGTATTTGTCTTTGAAGTCATACCCATACTTTGAGTGAGTGAATGACATGGCTGTTATGAGTCCAGAGTGTAAGACAATAAGTAGGTGACAGACTACTCACAAAAGAAAGGTTAAAAAAAAATAATAATAAATCACTTCGCAGGCAGGGACATGTTAGATACATCAAATACGTTACAGACATAGTAGATGGAACGTCGGTTCTCGTGTTTGATTTACACCGCTCGCATATTATATTTGCCTCCCTCACCCTCTCTCTCTCTCTCTCTCTCTCTCTCTCTCTCTCTCTCTCTCTCTCTCTCTCTCTCTCTCTCTCTCTCTCTCTCTCTAAGTGTGTGTGTGTGTGTGTGTGTGTGTGTGTGTGTGTGTGTGTGTGGTATGCAGCAGTTGACGTTGAAGATGGAATCAGCTCTCTCGAAGATGTTTTAATGGACAAAATATCATCATATAAAAATGTTGATATCCCATTGTGTGGAGATTTGAATGGCAGAACAGCAGACATTTTCCCCTTCAGTGGTGATGAGTTTAGTAGGTTTAGTCTCGGTGATGAAAATGATGAAAATTATCTCACAAGACATTCAAAAGATTTAGTGCTGAATGTGTATGGAAGAATGATTTTGAAATTCTGCATTGCTTTTGGGCTGTTTATAATGAATGGGGTATGTAATTGTGACCATACTGGTCACTACACATACATGTCAGAAACAGGAGGCAGTGTAAATGACTATTTTTATAGTTTCCGAAGACCTGCTTGATACAATAAGAAATTGTTGCCGTCTACACGTCTCAGATATGATTGATTCTGACCATCAACCACTGGAATTTTATCTTGATGCAAAGAATGATATTATAAACTATAACAGCGAATGCAGCAATATACCACCATTTATTTTAAAAAATGGTTTGGAATGAGGATTTAGCACAATAGTTCCATGACTGCATGCGTTCCGGACAGACAAAAGAGAAATTGAAACCACGCTAGTTGCTTGATGAATGTCGACATAAATCGGACGCTAGATTCATTTATAAATGTATACGAGAACAAGCAGTTTGTGTGGAAAAGAACATTTATACACATCAGAAAAGATCGGAGCAGTGGTATGACGATGAATGCAACACGTTTAGCGTAATGTGAGAAAACCTTTTGAGAACTTGTAGAAAGTTGCCTAGAAAAGAAACGGAATTGTCTCAAACTGAGAAAGAGAACAATGCAGCCTTTTGCAAAGCTAGAAGAAAAATACAAGAAATTGTTACAAAGAAAGAAAAAGGAATACAAAAAAATCCGCACTTGAGCAATTGATCATGTTCGTTGATGACCAGATAGAATTTTGTCTTAAAAATGAGCAGAGTTTCCAAAAAAGAATAAGTTTCGATCCAACAAATCTCTGTTCAACAATGGTTTCAACATTTTAAAGGAATTTTAGAAAAATCATGATGCTGATAGTAATAGAAATATTTTAGCAGGTGCTACTGATATTTCAGGTAGCCCATCTGATAGCAATAACGGAACCGACTACAGTCAAGGGGTTAGAACTGATGAACATGAGAATGATGAAGATAGTGCTAACTGTTTGAACCGGCCTATTACAAAGGAAAAAGTCTTACTCTCAGTGTGAAAACTGAAAAGTAAAAAAAAGCAGCATGACCAGATGGTATTATTGGAGAGATATTTAAAAATGCAGGAAATGATATCATTGATTTTTTAGTAAAATATTTCAATGTATTATTTGATACAGGTCAATACCCTGATCTGTGGAAAGAATCTATTATTGTCCCATTGTTTAAGGAAGGCAATATAAATGATCCAAACAATTACAGAGGAATTTCTCTATCATACATAAGTAGCAAATGTATAGCTCTATAATGAATTTAAGATTAACTGAATGGGTCGATCAGAACAATATTACACGTGAATTTCAAGCAGGGTTCAAACAAAATTATTCTACAATAGATCACATGTTCAGATTATTAGCAATCAAACAAAAAATTTTCCTGCAGTAGCAAATTATATGTTGCATTTACCGATTTCGAGAAAGCGTTTGACACTATTTCAAGAACAATACTGTGGCCTATTTGATAAAAAATGGAAATAAAGGTAAAATTTACAGATGTATGAGAAGTATGTACGAAATTGTTAAAGCTCGAGATCGTTATTTTACACAGTTTACAGGCTAATTACATATTGCACTAACGGTGTGAAACATGGTGATGTCTGTAGTCCTCTTCTATTTTCTTTGTTTGTAAATGAACTCACTTTCGAAATTATTGACAGAGGTAGACATGGTGTTAGCCTGAACGTTGATTTCACTGAACTGTTTATTCTTTTGTTTGCTGATGACATGATTTTATTGTCGGAAACTGGATAGCTTACAAACACATTTAAATACTCTTTATAAAGCTGCATGCCAGTTACAGCTGAAAGTCAATCTGGAAAAGTCTAGCATAGTAATCTTCAGGAAAGGTGGTTTCTAGCAAGTACTGAGAGATGGTTTTACAGCAATATAGGGATGAACGTAGTAAATTCTTACCGAAATTTAGGCATACTATTTTCTGCCAAACTGAGTTTTGAGCATGCATGCCAAGATTTGGCATGTAAGGGAAAACAAGGTGCCATTAGCATTATTTGCAAGTCGTATCAACTAAATAGTAACTCCTTAAGATAGTTCTTGAAACTTTAATTCTCAGATTCAACCCATTCTTCTACATGGTGCTGAGATTTGGAGTTTAGAAGATGCTTCATCTGTTATTGAAAGTGTTCATTTGTTTTTATTAAAGAAATATCTAGCAGATTGGTATTAAAACATCAAACGACCTTGTGTATGGTGAACTGAATCGATTCCCGTTAACGATTAATTCTAGGGTTTCTCGTGTAAGACACTCGTTGAGATTGACTTGAATGGAGGAACATAGACTACCATCTAAAATGTTGCTGAGTTTGGCCAATAGAGGAAAACTCAATTGGGCATAAATAAATTGGGTAAAGTTGTAAACACTCTTGTTAACGAAGACCGAGTAGGATACATTAAGGGAAGAAATATTGCAACAGTTATAAGATCCATTGATGATGTCATGAACTAACTGAATAAAACTGGTAAAGCAGGTTATTTGTTGACCTTAGACTATTCCAAGGCGTTTGACTTGATTTGTAAAGAATATGTTACATGCATTTGACATTTGCGGATGGCTCTCTGAACCTTTTGATGTCAGATGTGGAATAAGACAAGGATGTCCCTTTTCTCCCCTTGCATTCATTCTCGTGGTGGAAATATTGGCCATCAAGGTGAGAAACAGTTCAATAGAAGGAATCAAAATGCCATCTACTGACAGACAAAGAAATGTGTATTTGAAAATTAAACAGTATGCAGATGACACGACATTGTTCCTAAAGAACAAGCAAGACATGAACACTTCTTGTAATATTCTGAGTTCGTTTGGAATGATTTCTGGGTTAAAATTGAACTTAAAAAAGACGAACGCACTGAAATTAGGTAAGCAGATTGATGAACAAAATCTTCCATTCTCAACTTCTCGATAAAATTAAAATTATGATTATATATTTCCAAACAGACAAAATGGCTAGGCATGTTGAAGAAAAACTGGCAAGATAGAATCAACAAAATACAAGAACTAATAAGAAACTGGAGCAGCAAGGGATATAAGCATTCATGGTAAAATTGTTGTCATAAAAACTTTCATACTTTCGCAGGTAGTATTTATTATGCAGTCTATAGGCGCACTGGAAATGGTGTTGAACAAGTTAAATACATTGATATACAAATTCTTATGGCAAAGGAAATACAGTAATCGAAGCGCATTTGAAAAGGTAAAAAGAACAACAATGGAAACTAGTTACAGTAAAGGTGGACTAAACATGGTCAATGTAAAAGAATACCAAAAATGTATGTACTTACAATGGGCGCCGGGCTGGCAAATCATTTCAATCACCAAACGAAAATTGGAGTTTGATACCAACATGGCATCTGACTCAACTTAAAAATGGTAAGAAAATCTTCACAGTTAACTGTACAGCAAAGTAAATGCAATTGTCTGATCTTCAAAATGATTTCTGGAAAGAAGTTATGACAACTTTCCTGGATAATAAACATGTAACACATATAGAGGAAATACATCGCACGAATCTTCAAAGCCAAATGTTATTTCACAACAATCTGATAAAATACAAAGAAAGTGTGTTGTATTTCCAAAAATGGGTTGAAAATGGTATTGAACATATGACAGACATAATCACAGAAATGAGCATCGACTACTAAATATTAATGAAATTGCATGTTCTCTGGATCAATCTAAAGCAAACACAACTCTAGAATATAAATCCCTCTACAACGCGATCCCTAAATCTCTCTCTCTCTCTCTCTCTCTCTCTCTCTCTCTCTCTCTCTCTCTCTCTCTCTCTCTCTCTCCCGTAAATCATGGATTAACTGGATAGAAAGTGTTTCACTGCCTGAGGAAGAATCAATTGCCATCTTTTGTTAGGCAAGCATTTTTAATTCAAAACTAAAAGAAAATAAGAAAAATTCTGAGCACCAAATATGAAGACTCAATGTCAGAGCCACATGTGTGTGATTTCTGGTGAAGGAAATTAATTTTTTTCTTTAACGAAACTGTATGGGAGATGCCCAGAAAAGCAACTAAAGAATTTGTCTATGCGAGTTGCAATGGAAAATTAATCATAGTATATATCCAACCAATATTATTTTGCAAAAGATGAAAGTTACGGATACAAACAAATATGATTATTGTGTAGAGACGAAATAGATTTTGTAGAACATTTCTTTTATCATTGCTCCTCAGTTTGGAAACACATTTTGGAAACGTATTGAAACTTTGATACGAAGCAGGACTGGGGTTGGTGTTAACTTAAGTGAAACTGATGTTCTATTTGGAATTCAACGAGACGTGGTAAACTACAGAAAATAGACGTGATAAATCATGTTATTCTTATGGGTAAAATGTGCATTAGTATGCGAAATAAACAAAATCCTTACCATCGCTTCAAATGATTTCTTTATCAACAAATGCGTATGAGAAAATAATTGAGTGTGTTTACACAGTAACAATAAATGCTCATATGGATGACACGGACTCAGGAAATCGTGAATAGCCTGTATGATGGAAATAATACAGAAAAAAAATTTTGGTCAGACAATTAGAAAGAAAATTCATGTACATATACGCACATAAATGTGCAAGTTACAAGTACATCGAATGTTGGTGCTTTGATCGTGCATGATAATGTAATAGAAGAACAGTTAAAGAATTCCACAGCTCTCCCCCCCTCCCCTCCCCCTTGCTCCCTCCCCCACTCCTCTCTTTGTCGCTCTCTCTCGCCCTCCCTCTCATCTCTCTCTGTCTCTCTGTCTCTGTCTCTGTCTCTGTCTCTCTCTCTCTCTCTCTCTCTCTCTCTCTCTCTCTCTCGAGTAGCCCTCTGTCTCCCATATACTACACATTTGAATGCCAAATGAAATATATCGCGCCTCGTGACCCCAACGACTTGCCCCAGAGTAGCATTATGTTCTCTGTCCGTCTGTCCGTCTGTCTGTCTGTCTGTCTGTCCCTCTGTCTGTTTGTCTGTTTGTCTCAGTTGCTCAGTCACAAACCTTAACTGCTGAACACATGCGTAGGCGCATATACACACACACAATATTTTATACCATTGGTATGCTATTCATTCGTTATGATAGCCGATTATTTTAGCTTAAAGGGTGTTTCTTTTTCTTCTTTGCCTTAACTAGGCTGACCCTGGAGAAAGGTCCAGTGACGGTGAGGAAAGACCCACTGACCACAGGGAAAGTCCTGTTGACAGTGGGAAAGACTAGAACTTTGGATTCTCTCTTGAGGGCACATAAGACCGTATGGTGAAAGCTTGGCTGTGTCTGGAGTGGCCGGCACTGTCTTCATCTGTCCGTGGGCAGGGGTGGTTGGGTCTGTGGGGTGTGCTCGACAGCTGGAGGGTGGTGTTTTTCGCCGGTGGGCTCTGCAGTCATGAAATACGGGCTGGTACACCCATGGGGACGCTACTTTAAGGCTGTTATGAGTTGCATCCTGTAGTCTGATTTACCTCTGTTCTGGAGCAGTTATGTCCCTTGATATCTTAATGGAACGTCCTGCGCGTGCCTGTACCCATCGTCAACACAGCGCAGGCCTCCAAGGGTGGTACAGGACTGCTCTAAAGGCAGGTGAAGTCAGTGCTTCTCTGGGTCCTCCCCAGCACCCTCGGGTGTTTCTTTTTCTTCTTTCTATACCATTGGTATGCTATTCATTCGTTATGATAGCCGATTATTTTAGCTTAAAGAATTAGTTGTAACAAAATGATCAGGGGGGGGGGGGGGGGAGTGAGGAGGGAAAAACCCACCTAACAAAGCAACCTCTCATGCCTATTGTCACGCTTCTTGGCTTTCCTCATGCCTTCCTTGTGGACCCTTTCGTTTCGCTATAAGGTTGGCCTTGTTGGGTAGCCAGTGGTGGGACGATTTGTAACAATGTCTATCTACAACTCTATGACGCCGCCTCTGTCTGTCTCGCCCTCTCTCTCTCTCTCTCTCTCTCTCTCTCTCTCTCTCTCTCTCTCTCTCTCTCTCTCTCTCTCTCTTTGGGAAAACTTGAAAGAAAAGAAAATTAATTAAGTATTAAGCCTTTTGTCATTCATGTTGTTCTGTTTGCATAAGCAGCACATTATCAGTGTGAGAGTGCCAGTACACCACACATTAGAACACTAACAAACCCAGACATTTTGTGTCAAACGCTAAAACACTAAAAATCAGCAAGACTATGTCCATTTGTAAGAGAACATACAGACTATACATGGTGTGTAAGGGATTTGTTGAAGGAAAAAAAGTTAGTACTGGAAATTATGTTTGTTTTGTTGTTGTTGTTGTTGTTGTGTTTGGGTTTTTTGTTTTTGTTTTTGTTTTTGTTTTTGTTTTTTTTTGCAGATGAAGAGGACAGTGTGGAGCACCAAAAAATGAAGAAGTGGATTTCGGCCTTAGGAG
>JADBJO010011510.1:31862-36862 GCA_016801955.1 Conus betulinus | reverse complement strand
CCCATGCGGCGTCTGAAAGGTATGTACATGGAAGGCAGCCCGGTGAAGACGTTTCCTCATGACATTTTCACGCACCTGTGGCATTCCTTTTCCATATACACAGGGAACTATAAACTGTGTTGCAGTGAGATTCTACCTCGGGACTTCGATAGCAGATTTTGCTTTGCGCCCAAAGACGAGGTGTCATCATGTGAAGACTTACTTCGATCATGGACGTACCGTATGTTCTCTGGCTAATCGCCTGCCTGTCCCTGTCTGGTAACATGTTCTGCTTTTGTGCACGATTGTTTGGAAGACGCACGACCTCTGTGCGTGGGTTTTATTGTTTTCGTCATCACCCTCAGTACGGCTGACTTCCTGATGGGTCTCTATATTACCATTATCGGAGCTGCTGATGAAAGGTTGCGAGGTCAGTATCTTCATTGCGATGGCACTTGGAAGAACAGTATGACTTGTCGCGTGGCTGGCTTTTTGTCTCTTCTGTCCAATGAAGTGTCAGCTCTCATCATTTGCCTGATCACTCTAGATCGCTTTATTGTTCTTCGTTTTCCGTTCAGCAGCCTGCGATTTGAGAGAAAAGTCAGCTTTGGTGGCTTGTCTGCTTTGCTGGTTGGGCTGGCTGGGCTATGGCAGCCTTGCCTTTATTTCCAGTGACGAAGCACTGGGAGTTTTTACAGCCAGACTGGTATCTGCATCCCACTTCCAGTTACAAGACAGGAGTTCAAAGGAAGGTTGTATTGTGTCGGTGTATTGGTCATCTTTAATTTCTGCCTATTTTTGCTCATTTCTTCGGGTCAGACCATTATTTTTTGGTCAGTACAAAGCAATCCTTTGAAAACGAACACAACCAAATTGTCACAGGACATGACGATAGCCCGGCGGCTGATCAGTATTGCTGTGACAGATTTCATGTGCTGGTTCCCCATTGGACTGTGTGGGATGCTGGCACAGACTGATGTACCAATTCCTGGAGAAGTGAATGTTGCTCTAGCCATCTTCATACTCACTTTAAATTCATGTATACATCCTTAATACATGGGACATGGAAAGACGAAGAAAAGCTAAAGAAAGAAAAATTATTGAAGTGGCAGGAAGCTAATGCTCATGTGCTTGATGGCACACAGGGAATTTGAGGATGGTTTTATCCTTAGGATTAAAGCAATCACCACTTGATTCTCTCTCTCTCTCTCTCTCTCTCTCTCTCTCTCTCTCTCTCTCTCTCTCTCTCTCTCTCTCTCTCTCTCTCTCTCTCTCTCTCTCTCTCTCTTCTCCACCCTTTCAGTCGGGTTTTCGCCATCATCATTCTTGTCAAAGTTCCTTAGTCCGTTTCTGTGATGCGTGGCCATGCCCAGTGAACCAAAGCAAAATAACAGACTCTGTCTTTCTTCATTTCAAAAGGCTTTTGATCTTGTCGAACACACAATTCTACTTTAAAAAATAACTTTCTGTCTCTGAGACCTGAACACGATATCATTCTTGTAATCATACCTCACCAACGGAACACAATTTGTATTTAGCGATAGCAGGTACTCATCTTCAAAGATTACAAAATCTGGAGTGCCCTAAGGTTCTGTCTCAGGACCACTTCTATTCTGTTTGTTTATCAGTGATCTCCATTATCAATTGCACATCCAAGTGCTGTGTGCGACCTTTTTGCTGACGAGAGTTCCCTTTGTGACTTCCCTTCATTCCAGTACAGTGGACCTACTGGCAGTCCAAAACGCTCTACGGCAAGGATTAAATGATGTCTGGGAGTGGTGTAATTACACAACTCCATCCTAAAAAGACGAAAAGCATGGCAATCGTTTTGGACAGAAACACCAAACAACCACTTTCAGCCTCAGCCTGGACTATAGATGGCAACACCATAGAACAAAGGCATCAGCACCGATTCATGGGAGTAAGTAATAGTGAATGAGAACTGAAGGGACAGTCTCACATCAATCTGTTGTTAGCAAGCTGGCTTGCAGTCTCTTCACGCTCAAAGAACTTAAACCTTTCATAGATACAGAAAATAAAATTGTTTTTCCAGGCTCTCTCTCTCTCTCTCTCTCTCTCTCTCTCACACACACACACACACACCACACACACACACACACACACACACCACACACACACACACACACACACACACCACACATCAACTATGCATCTGTAGCCAGGGACTATACAGCACAGATTCACCATAGAAAATTGAGTCTAGCTGCAAAGTGAGACGACTGCAGGCGGAAATGCAAACAACCCACACCCAACACAACATCAACTATGTCAAAGTCCTGGCACTTTGGCAGTCACAGAAAGACAACTTGGAGCGCCTTATGCAGGAATCTCATCTCATTGCCAAACTCGGCACCCTCCATCCTCATGGCATCAACACCCAAAAGTAATATGTACCATTCCACCTCTGCAGCACCAACCTGCAATACCCTCCACCTACACACACGCATACTAACCTACCTCCCACTGTTTACCTCAGACATAAATTACAACTGGCTTTCTTTTCCCTTTCCCTACACTCTCTAAGTCTCTCCACTTGCTACGTCAATCTACTCACTCCCCCCCGCCTCCCCCAGTGATGACAGGTTTAGTGGTGGTGGTGGGAGTGGTGGTGGCTGAGGGTGGGGTGGTCAGTGAGTAGGAGGCTGACATTACAATGGAATACCTCTCTCTCGTCTCTCTCTCTCTCTCCCTCTCTCTCTCTCTCTCTCTTTATGAATAGACATGCTAGCTCTTTTAACTACTCCCATCCCTTTTTGGCCGCTGCTAAATTTTGCTGGTGTTGCAGCACTTATCATTACTACTATTATTATTATCCTCAGTACTGTCTGCTGTTATTCATTGAGCATTTCAACTCCTTTCCACCTAAATTTTATTAACATTCCATTCCATCCTTCGCATAATTTATTATTTCTATCTCCTCTTTGTTCTTCTTGTTCTCTCCCCTCCCTCTCCTCACCTTGGTTCCTCCCCCCCCCCCCCCCCCACCCCCCCCCCCCCTTAGTATTAGTATTTGTAGTAGGGCCTATTATTATCATTACTATTATTTTGTTATGATTTTTATTTAATTTATTTATTACCATTATTATTATTAGTGTTATTATTATTGTTATTATTGATATTATTCTTTTATTATCCCTCTTTAAGTTATTTTTAATCATTAAATACATAATTTTCAAAATATATTTATGTGTTATGCTTTTATTATCAGTGTGACGGACCATGGTTTGTCCGATCACAGTTTTTACAACAAATCCACTTACAGGACCAAAGTTTACTGAAAAACCAGTTGCTTAGGTTGGTTTAAGTGTTCACTGGACACCGTATGAGGCAAGTGAGCGCAGGTAGCCAACCAGTCTCTGAAGAAATTCCGGCTAGTTTGCCTACCCAGTCCAGCCAACGAGGGACTCAGTTCAATTGTCGTGACAGCCAGTTCCCCCAGGTATAGTTTTGACCCTGGTGTCCATGGGAACTGGTTGTTCCTACCTCGGGTCCACCGCGCTGGGTGTGGTGAGAGGCTGGTGCATGCCAGTATAGAACGGACAAGCCAGATGAGCCAGCGCCTCTTCTGCGAGAGAAGTCGTCGCCTCGAGTTCGAGACCTTAAGTCCTGTTTGCCTGGCTGTTGCCCTGCGTGGTTCCTGCCTAGTCAGAACCACCACCTGTGTTGACAACGACCTGCATCATCAGCAACGTCTTCCTGTGTGTCCTGAGAGACCATTCGTGTTCGTCGATCTTGCGCAGTGTGAGACCCCTTGTTGCTGTGCAGTAACAGAGCTACTTCAGTGTGATCGGACTGAATCAAAGGGTCTTTTTTTTTTGGGGGGGGGGGGGGGGGGGGGGAAAAGAGGGTAGGAAATGGCTACTTCCCTTGTGGACAGAGACGTCACAGCATCGTTTCCGTTGTCACTTCAAGTCACTACCCCCCTACTGACAGTGTTGCAGTGTTGTCGCGTCGGCTGTGTTCTTCACTTCCGTCTGCCCTACTTGCAGACTGTCCGTTAGGCCAGACAGTGCTGTGTGAGACTGCTGGTGCGTGCGCCACATGTATATATTAATATGTACACCCATAGTTGCCGTGTGCTCCATGTAGACAGTGCATGTGACAAGACTGTCGGTGTGTGCGCCACACACACACACACACACACAACACCACACACACACACACACACACATATATATATATATATATATATATACACATGATATTGTACACCCTTAGTTGGGGTGTGCTCCTTGTGTGTTATTCATGTTTATTGATGATGATGTTTGTATGTGTTGGATGACCAGGCGGTATAGAAAAGATAAGAAAAGCATTGCAGTTGAGTGGTGTGTGTGTGTGTGGTAGGAAGTGCGAGCACGCACCCATATTTCGGGCGGAGAGTCAGGCACACAGACCCACACACGCACAAAGCACCCCATTTGTAACATCTGGTGACCCCGTAGGAGCTTTCGGCAGTAGCTTCCAAATTCTGTAGGAATAAGTTTTCTTTCACACCCCTGTAGCGTGCACATATTATAAAGGTTAGGTCACGTTTACAGACTTTGCGTTTAAGAAGTTGTGTTGTGTTGTTGTATGACTGCCAAGTTTAATTAGTTTCCCGTCTCCAGCGTAATGGGGTATCTCCTGTACAGTCCCTGGGGATATGAGGGTATAGTCTCTTTGTCTTCCTTTGTGGGTTTTAGAGTCCGTTCTCTTTGGTTGCCTCTTCATTGTTTCCATTTCTTTCTATTCTTGGGGTTGAGTTGCTTCTTTAGCATTCTTTGGGGCTCCTTCTTCGTATCTGTGAACGATGGTTTGACGGGCGGCCTGGGCCATTTAGAAAAAGAAAGCAAAGAGTATTCCATATAAAAGAAAACGAAATTATTATTAATTGATTATTTGATTGTTTCATGCGTATTGGTTTATTCGATGTGATGCTTTGGTTGTTTGAATATTTATATTGAATATTGCCGCTATTATTTGTTGCTGTGATTAATTGATTTCTTTACTTTAGGAATGAT
>JADBJO010011510.1:21862-24362 GCA_016801955.1 Conus betulinus | reverse complement strand
TGTGGTGTGTGTGTGTGTGTGTGTGTGTGGAGTGGTGTGTGTGTGTGTGTGGTGGTGTGTGTGTGTGTAGGTTGTTTGTGTGTGTGTGTGAGTATGTGAACAGATGTGTGTGGTGTGTTGTGGGGTGAGGGTGGGGGGGGTGAGACAGAGAGGAGAGTTGGGACGGGGGGGTCAGTGTGTCCTCTAGGGGAAGGACTTAGAGTATTTTCTTTATTAGCGTTATGTTGAAGCTTTCACCTCCACCTTCTCTCTACTAGCATGGCAGGAGCAATCTTTCTGGTACTAGTCATCGAAAGAATTTTCATTTTTCTCGGGATGTTACAAAAACGTATCTCAAGAGTGGCTCAGGAATAACTTTCCTTAGACTTGTTACACTTAAAAGTGCCTTGTAGCCTCCGAGAGAGACAATATTAGAGATAAGTTTTAAAACATTCAACCACTGAATGAACAACATATCGAAATGACATAAGTTAAGTGCACTTTCACACATCAACTTTATTGTTTATGCAAGGATACAATATTCCAAATCAATATCACAAAATTCAGTCAGCCTGATTTTGTTTTTGGTTCCACTGTTTCATCACCAAGAGAGTGAATGAAAGTGTGGATGAGTTGAGTTGGAGTCCACTTGGAATATCAGAACGTATTTGATGTTGAGAGAGGGCAGTTGAATCTCTCTCTAGCTGCTGGTGACTGATCCACTTCTCTGTAGACTGCCTGATCTGTTGGTGTTTCTTCACTATCAGGGCCATGCCCCGGGTAGGTAGGAACCCAGGTTCTAAAACAAACAGAACCTGGTCTGTAGTTAAGTAGCCGAGAGTCTGGCTTGTCGAGTTATCACACTCGCGCTCTGGCTTTCAGTAAATATATGTGAGATCTCAGCCAACAAGGATTAGACAAGCATAAATAATCTTCCATAATTATCAGTCTCCAGTTTCACTCAGAGGTTAGAGTGAAACAAAATGGGTAGTAGAGAGTAATTCTTGCCTGAACAAATGGTAGTCAAATAACTCTTCTAGATTTAAAACAAATAACTCTTCTAGATTTAAAACAAACAAACTAACAAACGCAACGAACGAAAAACTTCCCTACAGATTTAGTGTTCAAAGTCCTTTTGTTCAAGCCATTATTGTTCCTCTCAGACTATGAGTTTCTGCTTGAGTGAATACATTCCCCGAACAGGACAGATGAAAGAGATTGTTCAGTAAACTTAAAACTGTACTTCCTTTATGTGCATTTTACCAGTGTGTGGGTGGTGTGTGTGGTGTGGTGTGTGTGTGTGTGTGTGGTGTGTGTGTGTGTTGTGCGTGCGTGTGCGTGCTGCGTGCGTGCGTGCGTGCGTGTGTGTGTGTGTGTGTGTGTGTGTGGATGCCTAAGTACAGGCTTATTTGTTAAAACCCTATGAATAGTTGCTTATTTCATCGACACCACCTGATCAGGAATCAGTCTGAACATGTATAATAACGGTTTGGCTGGAGTTTCGTTGCGTCCTGTCGTGACTTAGTTATGTCAGGCGTGGAGTTACTTTATCAGAGGACGATC
Source organism: Conus betulinus (assembly GCA_016801955.1). Classification (NCBI taxonomy): domain Eukaryota; kingdom Metazoa; phylum Mollusca; class Gastropoda; order Neogastropoda; family Conidae; genus Conus; species Conus betulinus. The sequence goes on along the minus strand of JADBJO010011510.1, from coordinate 22,820 downwards.
ATGACGTAATCGTTGGAGTTCATCTCTCAGCTCTCAGCCCACTGCTTTATCTGTGGAGTGTGGCCTCCTCAGAATGACCAGAAATGCGGGAATAGAAACTACCAGTAATGTTGAAATCCGCGACTAGTTTTACCTGCAGACACAAGAAAAAGTTAACATAAATGGTCCATACTGGATATAAGCGCATCAAAATACGAAACCAAAATGCAGGACTTTCCAATACTCTTTAACCTCAACGCAAACCAAATCACCAGTCTGGTGAATATCTCCTACACATGCAACATGTCTATTTCTCGTTTCCAACGCAGGACCCTCTATGGTCTCTTAGCCAGGCACTTGGTCAAGAACGTCGGTGGCTTCCGTGAAGTTTAGCTATCCACTTCTGACTGGTCCACTTGTTTAAACCTCTATCCGTGGACTGGCGTGTCTGTGGCCCAGGATGTCACCCGTTCGGTAAAGCAGAAGTGTCAACCACAACACAAACACGTTTCTCTAATGCCAGAGAGTATGGTGTGTGACGCTGGAAGCAGCAGAGAGAGTTCTCCCACGACAGCGTCGCATCTGCCATCCCCAGGCTTTGTAATATGCCTTGGAGGTAGTAGAGTGCCTGCTTGTGGGGATCCCTTGCACACCATGGGCTTCACCCACTAGTCTGCGTAGGATTACGCATATCAGAGCAAGCACTGCATCGGCTGTTCTTCTCTGATGAATTATGATGTTGTCTAAGTTATGACATTTTTTTTCCTCCTTGCATTGGGCCTTTCGAGTTAAATAATGATATTTCTTTTCATTCCTTGTTTTACAGTCAGTCATTTAGTCGAGATTTGCATATAGAGATTAAACGTAAAAAATTACTTCTGAGTAGCATTAGTCTGTCTGGTGCAGTGGGCTATGGGGGTATGGCAGGGAGGGGTAGGGTGGAGGAGGGGAAGGTAGGGGTATAGAAGGGGAAGAAAGG
>JADBJO010011510.1:2500-17711 GCA_016801955.1 Conus betulinus | reverse complement strand
TCACGTACGCACAACACATATCATCATCATCATCATCATCATCATCATCATTATTATTATTATTATTATCATTATTATTGTTATTGTTTATTTTATTATTATTATTATTATTATCATCATCATCATCATCATCATCACCATTATTTATCATCATCATCATCATCATCACCATTATTATCATCATCATCATCATCATCATCAATACTATCATTATTATTACTATAAGTAGTAGTATTAGTATGATGATGATGATGATGATGACGACGATGATGATTGTAACTGTTATTATCATTACCACAGGGGACGTGGAGGAGGTTGGCACCTAAACATGGAACGTGCAGGCCCTTTGGCGTGTGGACATGCCCTGGCGTTCATGAACCAAACCCCCAGCTATGGGCAAATAGCAGGGCAGGGGAGCTCTTCAGCCTTGGTTGGCCATCCCTCTTGGAGACGGATATTTTGAACAACAAAGCTGCACCTTCTGGGGCTGTCCTACACGTGGCAGCTTCTGCACCTGTGGGGCAATGAGCCCCAGAAGGCGAGAGGGTGCAGAAGAGACAGCACAACCCTCCTTTGCCTTAAAAAGTCCCCTGTGCTGGTCAGGCAAGAGATACGCCGATAAACCCATGGGCAACCTTTACCAGCTTCTTCCAAGTCCTGCAGCGATGGAGAAGTAGTGACGGGGACAGGCAAGGGATGTTGCTGGAAGTCCCTAGCTACAACTCTGCACGTAGCAGCTGTAGGCTGATGGTCGTTCATCGTACACCAGGGCAGTTGCGGTGTTAGTATCCTCCTACAGCGACAGAGCAGCCCTATTCACGGACAGCACTGCTCTTCCCACATGGGGAGGGGGAGATGAAACGATCCTTAAAACAAAGCCCTGCCCTTCACTGTACCTGAAAGGTGACCGCGCCTGACTTGTCATCCAACAAGGCGGTCGACAGTCAAAACGCACGACAACGCAGATGCCTCTGACAGTTGGGGAAGGAATGTCCGAACCTTACTGGACAGAGACGACAGACCAGAGCGTCGTATCACTCTGAATGCCAAGATGCTAGGCCGTTACCAGATTGACACAGCGGCTCTGAGTGAAACAATACTTGCGGGTAACACAGCTTGAAAACATTGGAGGAGGCTACACCTTTTACTGCACGGAAAGCCTGAAGAAAACCAGGACGGGGAACATTAGACCTGTTTACGTTAGTGCCGTCCTGGCCTGAAGTAGGATTTTGATCAGACATTTGCAGTTGTATTCTTTTAGTTTCCTCTTGCTCTTTTTGTCTTATGGCTTCCTCCTGTTGTCGTTCAAGTTCTCTCTTAGTCTCTTCCATTTCTTTTTGTTCAAATCTTTTTGTTTCCTCAATCTCGTGTGCTCTTTTAGTTTCGTTTATCTCGTCTATCTCTTTTTGTCTTATGGTTTCCTCCTGCATTTGTCTAACTTTCATTCTCTCTTCTCTTTCTAACTCTTGCAGAACACATTTATCCACATACTCCAGTAAAACTTGATATTCCAGACTGAATGATTTACCCTGCTACAAATACTTCATGAACATTTTGTCTTCATCTACAGACACCATAATGAACCGTAAGTGAACTTAACTGAAATTAACAATGGTGAAAAGATACGCCCACCCAAAGAAAGAAGTGTAAATTCTGTTTTCTTCAACTCACCCTCACTTAAAATCTAGACTATTAAAGCAACAAAATGATAGTTATAAAGAATAGTAAAGAATAGATGGGGATCTAAATTTATGGGAAAACGCAAATGCCAATTAAAAGTAAATAAATAATGGCAATCAATTCCTAAAGTAAAGAAATCAATTAATCACAGCAACAAATAATAGCGGCAATATTCAATATAAATATCAAACAACCAAGCATCATCGAATAAACCAATACGCATGAAACAATCAAATAATCAATTAATAATAATTTCGTTTCTTTTAATATGGAATACTCTTTGCTTTCTTTTTCTAAATGGCCCAGGCCGCCAGTCACACCATCGTTCACACGAAGAAAGGAGCCCAAAGAATGCTAAAGAAGCAACTCAACCCCAAGAATAGAAAGAAATGGAAACAATGAAGAGGCAACCAAAGAGAACGGACTCTAAAACCCACAAAGGAAGAAAAGAGACTAGACCCTCATATCCCCAGGGACTGTACAGGAGATACCCCATTACGCTGGAGACGGGAAACTAATTAAACTTGGCAGTCATACAACAACACAACACAACTTCTTAAACGCAAAGTCTGTAAACGTGACCTAACCTTATAATATGTGCACGCTACAGGGGTGTGTGAAAAGAAAACTTATTCCTACAGAATTTGGAAGCTACTGCCGAAAGCTCCTACGGGGTCACCAGATGTTACAAATGGGTGCTTTGTGCGTGTGTGTCTGTGTGCCTGACTCTCCCAGAAATATGGGTGCGTGCTCGCACTTCCTACCACACACACACACACTCAACTGCAATGCTTTTCTTATCTTTTCTATATAGCGCCTGGGTCATCCAACACATACAAAACATCATCATCAATAAACATGAAACACACACAAGGAGCACACCCCAACTAAGGGTGTACAATATCAATGTATATATATATATATATATATATGTGTGTGTGTGTGTGTGTGTGTGTGTGTGTGTGTGTGTGTGTGTGTGGCGCACACACCGACAGTCTGTCACATGCACTGTCTACATGGAGCACACGGCAACTATGGGTGTACAATATTAATATATACATGTGGCGCACGCACCAGCAGTCTGTCACAGGCACTGTCTGGCCTAACGGGACAGTCTGCAAGTAGGGGCAGACGGAAGTGAAGAACACAGCCGACGCGACAACACTGCAACTGTCAGTAGGGGTAGTGACTTGAAGTGACAACGGAACGATGCTGTGACGTCTCTGTCCACAAGGAAGTAGCCATTTCCTACCCTCTTCCCCCCCTTCCCCCCCCCCACCCTCCCCCCCCCCCCCCCCCCCCCCCCCCCCCCCCCCCCCCCCCCCCCCCCCCCCCCCCCCCCCCCCCCCCCCCAAAAAAAAAAGACCCTTTGATTCAGTCCGATCACACTGAAGTAGCTCTGTTACTGCACAGCAACAAGGGTCTCACACTGCGCAAGATCGACGACACGAATGGTCTCAGGACACACAGGAAGACGCTGATGATGCAGGTCGTTGTCAACACAGGTGGTGGTTCTGACTAGCAGGACCAGCGCAGGGCACAGCCGGCAAACAGGACTTAAGGTCTCGAACTCGAGGCGACGACGACTTCTCTCGCAGAAGAGGCGCTGGCTCATCTGGCTTGTCCGTTCTATACTGGCATGCACCAGCCTCTCACACACCCAGCGCGGTGGACCCGAGGTAGGAACAACCAGTTCCCATGGACACCAGGGTCAAACTATACCTGGGGGAACTGGCTGTCACGACAATTGAATGAGTCCCTCGTTGGCTGGACTGGGTAGGCAAACTAGCCGGAATTTCTTCAGAGACTGGTTGGCTACCTGCGCTCACTTGCCTCATACGGTGTCCAGGTGAACACTTAACCAACCTAAGCAACTGGTTTTTCAGTAAACTTTGGTCCTGTAAGTGGATTTGTTGTAAAAACTGTGATCGGACAAACAATGGTCCGTCACACTGATAATAAAAGCATAACACATAAATATATTTTGAAAATTATGTATTTAATGATTAAAAAATAACTTAAAAGAGGGATAATAAAAGAATAATAGCAATAATAACAATAATAATAACAATAATAATAATAATGGTAATAGAATAAATTAATAAAAAATCATAACAAAATAATAGTAATGATAATAATAGGCCCTACTACAAATACTAATACTAAGGGGGGGGGGGGGGGGGGGGGAGGAACCAAGGTGAGGAGAGGGAGGGGAGAGAACAAGAAGAACAAAGAGGAGATAGAAAATATAAATTATGCGAAGGATGGAATGGAATAGGTATATAAATAAGAAGGCATTAAGCAATATTGTTAATAAAATTTAGGTGGAAAGGAGTTGAAATGCTCAATGAATAACAGCAGACAGTACTGAGGATAATAATAATAGTAGTAATGATAAGTGCTGCAACACCAGCAAAATTAGCAGCGGCCAAAAAGGGATGGGAGTAGTTAAAAGAGCTAGCATGTCTATTCATAAAGAGAGAGAGAGAGAGAGAGAGAGAGAGAGAGAGAGAGAGAGATTCCATTGTAATGTCAGCCTCCTACTCACTGACCACCCCACCCTCAGCCACCACCACTCCCACCACCACCACTAAACCTGTCATCACTGGGGGAGGCGGGGGGAGTGAGTAGATTGACGTAGCAAGTGGAGAGACTTAGAGAGTGTAGGGAAAGGGAAAAGAAAGCCAGTTGTAATTTATGTCTGAGGTAAAACAGTGGGAGGTAGGTTAGTATGCGTGTGTGTAGGTGGAGGGTATTGCAGGTTGGTGCTGCAGAGTGGAATGGTACATATTACTTTTGGGTGTTGATGCCATGAGGATGGAGGGTGCCGAGTTTGGCAATGAGATGAGATTCCTGCATAAGGCGCTCCAAGTTGTCTTTCTGTGACTGCCAAAGTGCCAGGACTTTGACATAGTTGATGTTGTGTTGGGTGTGGGTTGTTTGCATTCCGCCTGCAGTCGTCTCACTTTGCAGCTAGACTCAATTTTCTATGGTGAATCTGTGCTGTATAGTCCCTGGCTACAGATGCATAGTTGATGTGTGTGTGTGTGTGTGTGTGTGTGTGTGTGTGTGTGTGTGTGTGTGTGTGTGTGTGTGTGTGTGAGAGAGAGAGAGAGAGAGAGAGAGAGAGAGAGGAGGAGAAAGAGAGAGAGAGAGAGCCTGGAAAAAAATTTTTATTTTCTGTATCTATGAAAGGTTTAAGTTCTTTGAGCGAAAGAGACTGCAAGCCAGCTTGCTAACAACAGATTGATGTGAGACTGTCCCTTCAGTCAGTTCATTCACTATTACTCCCATGAATCGGTGCTGATGCCTTTGTTCTATATGGTGTTGCCATCTATAGTCAGGCTGAGGCTGAAAGTGGTTGTTTGGTGTTTCTGTCCAAAACGATTGCCATGCTTTTCGTCTTTTTAGGATGGAGTTGTAATTACACCACTCCCAGACATCATTTAATCCTTGCCGTAGAGCGTTTTGGACTGCCAGTAGGTCCACTGTACTGGAATGAAGGGAAGTCACAAAGGGAACTCTCGTCAGCAAAAAGGTCGCACACAGCACTTGGATGTGCAATTGATAATGGGAGATCACTGATAAACAAACAGAATAGAAGTGGTCCTGAGACAGAACCTTAGGGCACTCCAGATTTTGTAATCTTTGAAGATGAGTACCTGCTATCGCTAATATATTGTTGTTTCCGTGGTGAGGTATGATTACAAGAATGATATCGTGTTCAGGTCTCAGAGACAGAAAGTTATTTTTAAAGTAGAATTGTGTGTTCGACAAGATCAAAAGCCTTTTGAAATGAAGAAAGACAGAGTCTGTTATTTTGCTTTGGTTCACTGGGCATGGCCACGCATCACAGAAACGGACTAAGGAACTTTGACAAGAATGATGATGGCGAAAACCCGACTGAAAGGGTGTGAGAGAAGAGAGAGAGAGAGAGAGAGAGAGAGAGAGAGAGAGAGAGAGAGAGAGAGAGAGAGAGAGAGAGAGAGAGTGGTGATTGCTTGCTTTAATCCTAAGGATAAAACCATCCTCAAATTCCCTGTGTGCCATCAAGCACATGAGCATTAGCTTCCTGCCACTTCAATAATTTTCTTTTCTTTAGCTTTTCTTCGTCTTTCTGCCCATGTATTAAATGTATACATGAATTTAAAGTGAGTATGAAGATGGCTAGAGCAACATTCACTTCTCCAGGAATTGGTACATCAGTCTGTGCCAGCATCCCACACAGTCCAATGGGGAACCAGCACATGAAATCTGTCACAGCAATACTGATCAGCCGCCGGGCTATCGTCATGTCCTGTGACAATTTGGTTGTGTTCGTTTTCAAAGGATTGCTTTGTACTGACCAAATAATAATGGTCTGACCCGAAGAAATGAGCAAAAATAGGCAGAAATTAAAGATGACTAATACACCGACACAATACAACCTTCCTTTGAACTCCTGTCTTGTAACTGGAAGTGGGATACAGATACCAGTCTTGCTGTAAAACTCCCAGTGCTTCATCACTGGAAGTAAAGGAAGGCTGCCATAGCCCAGCCAGCCAACCAACAAAGCAGACAAGCCACCAAAGCTGACTTTCTCTCAAATCGCAGGGTGCTGAACGGAAAACGAACAATAAAGCGTTCCAGAGTGATCAGGCAAATGATGAGAGCTGACACTTCATTGGACAGAAGAGACAAAAAGCCAGCCACGCGACAAGTCATACTGTTCTTCCAAGTGTCATCGCAATGAAGATACTGACCTCGCAACCTTTCATCAGCAGCTCTGATAATGGTAATATAGAGACCCATCAGGAAGTCAGCCGTGCTGAGGGTGATGACAAACACAATAAACCCACGCACAGAGGTCGTGCGTCTTCCAAAACAATCGTGCACAAAAGCAGAACATGTTACCAGGCAGGGACAGGCAGGCGATTAGCCAGAAAAATATACGGTACGTCCATGATCGAAGTAAGTCGTCACATGATGACACCTCGTCTTTGGGCGCAAAGCAAAATCTGCTATCGAAGTCCCGAGGTAGAATCTCACTGCAACACAGTTTATAGTTCCCTGTGTATATGGAAAAGGAATGCCACAGGTGCGTGAAAATGTCATGAGGAAACGTCTTCACCGGGCTGCCTTCCATGTACATACCTTTCAGACGCCGCATGGGTGGAAAACTGTTTAGGAATGAGTGAATGGCAGTGCCAGTCAAATTCAGATAGTGTATGTGATGGAAGGGTGAGAAGACTTGAGGATCAAGCAGGGTGAGTGTAGTATGTGACAGGTCTAAGGTGCTGAGTCTCTCCTGCATGACAGCAGAGGTCTGGTCCATCAAGAGTGAGACCAGATGATTTTCAGACAGCGACAATACTTCAAGATTTGGCAGATCAAGGAAAGGGGCCAAGCTGACCTTGTTGTCAGTTTGTTTCGATTGAGGTCAAGGAACTTTAAATTGGGTAATGTCATGTTAGGTATATGGCTTATAGAACAGCAGACAAGGAGGACGTGAATAAGATAAGTGTTGTGGCTGATATCAGACAGTGTCATGCCAGAACCTGTGGGCATCCAGGAAGCGAAGCTCAGAAAAGAGTGCTGCAAAGAAAGGCTGACCACACTGAAATGTGTGACCTTGACACTGACAACTTGAAGGACAGGTCATTTCACAAAGCAGTTCATCATCATGCAAAGGACAGTGTGACCAGCCGTCACATAAATGATCACTGTGCAAACACATCTTGGAAGTTCTGCATCGAAACACAGACCAGGACATGTCATGTCCTCAGATCCCTCTTCGTCCTGGTAGTCAATACAGTCGTACATTTCATTACATCGTGTGAAGACAGGCAGGCAGTCATTGAACTCACCAGGACAACGATAGTGGCTGTCAGGACAAGACTCATTAGGATTCATGACAAATGACTCAGCCTTTAAATTGGCAACAAAAAAGATAAGAAATGGGGATGGGTTATTACAATTTGTCACAATGACCGATGTAACGGTCTCTTTTGTACAATCTGCTTCGTCTGATTCATCACAGCAGTCAAATCGTTGGTCACACACCCCGTCATATGACACATACTGACCATTGTTACACCTAAATGTGAACACACAAGGAGAATGCTCACAGAAAGTCTCATCAGTGTCATCCTGACAGTCTGTCACCAAGTTACACACCAAGGTGTATGATAGCTTGAGACGCTGGTCGCTGCAGGCAAACAAAGGAATCGAAGTAACATGGCGATCTGCTGAATCAACCTTTCTGTCTACGCTAGACGAGCGGTGAAGAAACACGCATGATGTTTCAGTTTGACAAAACTCTTGATACAAACTAGAATCGCAGAGGAAAAAACGTGTAAGTCATATGACCATCAGGGCACGTGGACATAAACTGGTGTCTCACTGGAGTGCGAGTCAGGGAAATCATCTCTGAGGGGTAAGACCTCCCCTCACATTTACTGTCTTTGAACATAGATCCACATATCTTGCCAACATGTTTTTCCATGTTCCATCACATTGAGACATATCCCCTTCCAGAGTGTCACACCGAAAGAGGGGTTCAGAGTATGATAAAGAACTGTTCTGTCCTCACTGATGACACAAAACCGGTACATGGAGCGCAGTGGCGTTTTGGAAATGGAAATGTTAAAGGAGTAGAGTGCAACGTTTGGACATGGTCTGGAGCTGACCGTTTGAAAGGTCTGATTCCACTCAGTGGTGCAGGCAGGATAGGTCAGTGTGCCCCCAAGTGAAACGCAGTAGTCAGTAGTTGTTCTGTTGTTGTCTGTCTTGTCACTATCATAGATATATTTGTCCACGGATTTAAAAAACGTGACACTACCCCGACATGACTGTTCAAGTGTGTAAACTTGATCAAGGTTGAGAGTACACCAGTCTGCTTTTACTGTACAATGTCAGATTTTCAGCACGCGCGCGCGCGCACACACACACACACACACACACACACACACACACACACACACACACACACACACACACACGTAGCTTCTTGGAATATGTCATCATGTTCAACCCTGTTCTTTCCCACCTCTTCCCATCTTCCTCCTCTCCCGAGCACTGCACACGTTTATCGTCATACAAGACAGTCGTAATCGAATTTATTGGCTATGAATGTTTATGTGTGTGTGTTCTATTCTTCAGTCTTAATTTGTTCTCAACCACTGCAATGGCATATAGCACTACAAAATTTGTGCTAACAGTTTACTTTATATTTATGTTTAAAAAAAACTCGCTAAAGATCTGATAACTTTTATTTCACCTATCACAATTGATTGTTTTCAGTTAGCTTTATTGATTTTTGCATACAATGCATCAGTGGGAAGTATGTAGCCTGTCTATATTTATGTGATGAAGGGAAATAATTTCCACAAAGTAAGTGGTGATCATGCAGTCCTGTGGCACAAGCACCGAAGGCAAAAAAAAAAAAAAAAAAATTAGAAGCCAAAAATATCATTTTTGCCAAGGATTTTTATGACTTTTATCATCCACAGTTAGAAGTAACAATACATATTCAGGAAATTCCGATGTCTGCAAGGGAGGTAATCTGTGCCAGAGTTTGCGTATAGCTAAAGTGACCCTGCCGTTTTCATTAGACAAATGAGACGTGTAAGTACACTGTCAAAGCAGTCTGGCCATCAGTCAGCTTACCAGTTCAATCAGAGAGAAAATATCAACACCTGGGTGTGAAAAACAGTGCGTCTGTAATTCAGTCAGCTTACCAGTTCAATCAGAGAGAAAATATCAACACCTGGGTGTGAAACAGTGCGTCTGTAATTCAGTCAGCTTACCAGTTCAATCAGAGAGAAAATATCAACACCTGGGTGTGAAACAGTGCGTCTGTAATGCAGACAGTCAATATCTCAATAGACATCCTGGCAAGCACTTCAAATAGAAACAAGATGACTCACTAGTTCTATTCTCTTGGCGCATAACTGCACGCACGCACACACGAACACACACACACACACACACACACACACACACACACACACACACACACACACACACACTTTGAGAGAGAGAGAGAGAGAGAGAGAGAGAGAGAGAGAGAGAGAGAGAGAGAGAGAAAACGCTTTGACGCTTTGATGTTTCATTGCCTTCAGCGGAGTTAGCCATAAAGGCAAGGGGGTTCCACACATAGTTTTAGAAATCGCATCATTCACAAATCATAACAAATAATAATCGTGGTAGAAAACAATACAGTCAAAACAAATATTACAAAGGTTTGCGTATTAACGTTGCCGGGCATCTTGTTCACGTTTATAAGGAGTGACATAAAATAAACACACAGAGTAGAATATACTATCTTCCCTTCCCTAACGCACCCCACACCCCGCAGCCTTTCCACCCCACCCCGTCCCCCCTCCTCGCCCCCCCCCCCCCCACCCTCTTCACTCTTGCCTTTTGCTATCCTGACCCACCAGTCTCCTTCCTTTGACCCTCACTCTCTTATCCTCCCCTCAGTCCTAACTGACATTGCGCCACGCATACATGAAAACCAAAAAGAGCACACGCTCACTCATACACGTACGTCGCACAAACACCGCTCTGCTAGCTTGTCTACCCCCACCCCCCCACCCACCACCACCACCCCCCTTCATAATATAACTGTTCTCTCACTCCTCGCGCCGCCCCCTCCTCCCCCCCCCATCTCCCCACGTCCCCCTCCCCATCCCCACCCGCCCCCCCCCACGCCCACCAACGCTCTCAAACGCACGCACACTTGGCCTACAACTTTCGCACCATCCATTGACTACAGACTTAGTTATTTAATTATTAGATTTTAGTTTCTTATTTCTTATATTCAAAGCTTCCACTACATATTTAGCAAAAACAATAATGGTTGAATTATCATTTGTTAAAAGATCCCTTATACCATTTACTGATGGCTGAATATGAATCATTAAATAAGGAATATTTTCGACGAATGTCTGAGAACAGTTGTCACTGGAAAATAAAATGTACTTCATCTTCAACATTCTGACCACACAATACACAGTTTGTGACTTCTCTATCCATACACCAGTGTTTTGCAATACCTAAGCCGTGTACTCTTAATCTAAGCCTTGTCAGTGCTTCTCTCATTCTTTTGTTTGTAATTAAAGTAAATACTTCTCTGGTTCAAACACAGATTTAAATGAATGATACCATGAGTATTTATCGCTAGTTTCAATCTCTGAGTGCCATTTTTGCTTGTAGCATGATATAAACCTGTCCTTGAATTCTGATATAAACCCTCTTCAATTCCGACATCTTGGCATAGCCACACTATTCCAAAGCCATGTTCTATTAAAATATTCTTACTCTCGAAGCCCAGTTACAACTATCTGTTTCTAGCCGCATTAGCATCATCTCGTAAGCTTGTCTACACATATTCTATTCATCGGCAGTCTAACCAATCGGATCCAGTACCTAAACGCATTTTATTGCTGTTCTGACAGATAGCGGATATCTTCCTGTTTCTTCATAAACCATTTTTTGTTGGAAGAGTGCAATGGAAGTCCCAAAAATCGCTTGACAGCAAACGTATGAACTTTTTCTATTTCTGTTACATCTTCCAGCCCCCCAGATTTCTGCTGCATAAGTTAAGATGGATTCAGTTTGGGCATCAGTTTCCAGAATAGAAAGGGATCAATCGTACGTAATCTTCGAAACGATCTTAGGATTTTCGTCACTCCCTTCTTATCTTTCTTACTCATTTCAAGCAAAGAAGCACTCGTACTTAATTTGTGGCAAATACCAGACCTAGGTATTTGTACGTATTCGTTATCTTTAATGCTTCACTTCCGTATGTCCATCTTTCCCTTACTCCAAGGTAGTTTCCTTTACGAAAAAACATTACATTAGTTTTATCTAAATTAACCACTAAATGTAATCTTTCTGTTTCTATTTTTAAATTGTTTAGCTGATTTTGTAGGCCTATGACCGTATCTGATAGTAAGATTATGTCATCTGCAAAGAGCAGCAGAAATAGCTCAGTACCATATGAATCCCGTGCTTACCCACCCTAATTAATTCTTGGGCCAATTCATTAATAAAAAAGTAAACATTATCGGACTGAGTAAGCACCCTTGTTTTACGCCTCTCGGGCAGTCGAAGAAGTCTGAATATGAATGTTTGTCTCTGACACAAGCTTTTACCGAGTTGTAGACACAATTCAGAGCTTTATGCAATTTTCCATCAACACCAGTTTTACGTAATACAGACCATTAAACGTTTCTGTTCACAGTGTCAAAAGCTTTTCTAAAATCAACGAAAGCTACATAGAGTTTTGTATTTTTTGCTAGATATTTATGGATAATAGTGTACAGAGTAAAAATGTGATCAACTGTACTATAACGCACTCTAAACCCAGCCTGTTCTTCTGCTAGTTTTCCATCTTGTTCTGCCCACTGAGTGAGCCTCTTATTTAGAATGCATGTGTACACTTTGCTGACGACACTCGTTAGGGCTATACCACGGTAATTATCAGGTACATTAACATCTCCTTTCTTGTGGATTGGAACTATTATAGATTTGCACCATTCTGCCGGAAAGGTACCCTGTTCAAAAATCTTATTAAAAAATTCTATGAGAAAGGTAACAATAGCATCATTTGCATTTTTTTCAGCATCTCGCCAACTATTTTATCAATGCCAGAGCTTTTGCCCATTTTTAATTTTCTAATACTAGATTCAACTTCCTCCTTAGATATAGGATTGTTAAAAAAGGGTTCATGCGACTCACCGGTCGGGTCATCAATTACGATGTCCTCTTGTTCCAGATCAGGAGTTGCTGTGTTGAAAAGATTATAGAAATGTTCAAACCACTGGTCTTTAGAAATATCGTTATATAGCACTGTTTTCTGTTCACTGATCTGATGGTTTTTCCCAAAATAACTTTGGTTCATTAGCCGACAGCTTTAGCTTCATTATTCGTTCTTTATCAAATTCTTGTCTCTTGGAAAATAAAAGGTTTTATACTGTCTCCTTTCTTCTACGTATTTATCCCCATAGGTTTCATTAAGATTTTTTGATCTTTGAAATAGGTTTTGAAATACCTTTTCACAGTTCTCTTCTTTAGAGCACATTCTTTATCATACCATCCATTTTGTGTTTTTTTTTCTTGTTGCCAACAGTTTGGATCATGGCAGCTTCAGCTCCATATATCGTTTAGACAAAATTATCAAGAGAGGCATGTATATCAACAGAAAGAGCCTGAAGAGCTTTTTTAATACAACATTTACAATCATCAGAATTAAGTTCACGAACATATTCTAGTAAACGACCGTTTGACCAAACGATACATTCTTCTTCATTCTCCATTGGCATCAAATTGACCGTACGTTTAACATTTCGTTGAAAGCGGGGGTTAGTTGCCGCCAAGGACATGACAAACAAAGCACAGGACAATACACGATGCATTTCGACCTCTTGGGTCTTCTTCAAGCAAAAAAAAAAAAAGGATCACATTTAACATTTAGGACAGTACAAACAAAAAACGAAGATAGACTTATCTGATGTCCATGTAGTGTGCTGTGAAGAATGGCTGCCAGAAGGAAATGACAGAGGGGATTATGGGAGAGGAAAAGGAGGGGGGGGGGGGGGGGTGTGGAGGGAGGGGAGGAGTGAGACGATGGGTTGTGTGTGTTAGTATATTGGGGTTGTGTGGTTATATATATATATTATATAATATATATATATATATATATATATATATATATATATATATATATTGAATTATAAACAAAGCTTGCTCTTATGTCTCAGATTGTAGAAATAGGGGGGTGATAAGCCTTCATATCTGCAATGGTAGATGATTCTGCCTAACTGACAGTATGTGCTGTGAGTGGGTGAATGGGGAATAATAAATGCTTCTCAAAATGAACCTTCAGCAAGCTTATAGTCTCCAAAGCAGGAGACCATCTCCAATGGGGAGGAAGCTCACTAACATATAACTCCTGGTCAGATACCGGTAATTCGAAACCTGATTGTTTCTCCTCAGTGACCGCGGAAAGTGACAATTTGACTCCTCTGCCTTTTCGGTTTTAAGAAGAATGCTATACCAGAAAAAGGCTGGTGTGCAATACCGTAGTATGTTTGTTGAGTTTTCAAAAAGCTAACCAAAGGTGCCACATAAGAAGCAAAACAAAAATCACGAAAGAGCAAAACAAGCTACATTTTCTTGTGAAAAGTAAAAAAAAACTCAACAAACATACTACGATATTGCACACCATCGTTTTTGCTGTGGAGTAAAGTTTTCTTTGTATGGAAAATGATTTCCATTTCTAACCCTGATATTTCAGTGTATTTGTTGGCAAATTTTATAGCTTTGGCGAGCAGCTTCTTCTCCACAGCAAAAACGAGACTTGGACCAAGAACACCAGGAAAAGTTCAACTTTTGATGTCACTATGGGATCGTATGATGGTGCCGAAACCTGCGAACTTGTCGGACTATTCATGCTATCTAACATTCAAAATAAACTTGGAAAACAAAAATTCAGACTGTACAGAGATGATGGCCTCGCTGCACTGAGTGATAGCCCTAGAAACATTGAAAATAAGAAAAAAAGAATTGTGCAAAATCTTCCACGACCAAAAATTAAAAAAATCACCACAGAAGCTAACAAAAAAAAGATAGTGAATTATTTAGACATCACGTTAGACCTCAACCAACATACATTTAAACCATACAAAAAACCAAATGACACACCTGTTTATGTAAATATCAAAAGTAATCACCCACCTTCCATACTCAAAACGATACCGAGAGGCATAAACAAGAGATTATCTAATCTGTCATGTAATGAAACAGTATTTAATAACACTGCAGCTGAGTACCAAGAAGCGTTTACACCAAAGTGGCTACAACTACAAATTACACTATGACCCAGGAAATGATATGAGCAGACACAAGAAGAACAGGAAAAGGAAAATCATATGGTAACCCCCCATACGATGGAAGAGTTAAAACAAACGTTGGGAAAGAATTCTTTAAAATTCTGACATCTTCTTTCCCAAAAGAGCACAAGCTGTTTAAGATATTAACAGGCACAACATCAAATTATCATACTCATGTATGCCGAATCTCAAAAACATCATTGATTCAACCAACAAAACGAAAAGCAGTACAGAGACAAACGAGGGTGAAGAAAGGAAATCTTGCAACTGTACCAAGAAACAACAGTGCCCTCTAAACAATAAATGCCTCCACAGCAATATTGTATATCAAGCCACTGTAAAATCAGAGAACGCTGAAGAAACATATATAGGTATCACTGAAAACCAATTTAAAACTAGATATGCAAATCATAAACAGTCATTTAACAAAGAAAGAAAGATATAAAAATCAAACAGAATTGAGTAAATATATTTGGAAACTCAAAGATAAAAAAATAGAATACAACATATCCTGGAAAACCTTAAAAAGAGCTGCATCATATAATAACATTTCAAAAAGATGTAACTTATGCCTAACAGAAAAATATATGATCCTATGCAAACCAACCAAAATTAGCAACCCTAAACACTAGGATAGAAATGGTTAACAATTG
>JADBJO010011509.1:31788-64392 GCA_016801955.1 Conus betulinus | reverse complement strand
CCCCGAGCAAAAAAAAAAAAAATGTCTGCTGGTCTCAACAGAAAAATTGGAAGAGCGACAGCGTGTCTTGTTATGAACCCTTTTCTCCCAAACAAACTGGCTACGAGTAGACCCACTCTGTTCGTTGATAGTCCTCATACACATAGAGCCTTACACCACACTGAAAACTGATTTCTTTTTCTACTTGGGTCTCGACCTCGTGTCACAACAGGATGGTCCAAACAGTTGATGAGAGCAAGTTCTCGTCATTACCACCACCACCACACGCCAGCAATTAAAAGTTTCTTCATCAAAGACCCAAGGACTGTCACACTTCCTACATTACTTTATCAGACCCCGTTATGATCTTGACCTTTGATATTGCATTCCCAAAAGGGATCATGTTCTCTCAAGGGTTTGTCGCAGTCCTTTTCTACATAAAAAAGAAGAAAAAGAAAACAATGAGCAACACGCAGGCTCAGTTGATTTATCTTTTTTTTTCAGTCCCAACCTCTGCACCACCTCAGAGGAAGTGTGCCCACGCCGCTTATTCCAACACCCTGTCCACAGCCACAGCCCGGTAGGCCCCGCTGCAGCCCCAGCACCGGCAAATCCACAAGGGGTAGTCAATGTGAAGTCATCAAGAGGCAACCCACCGGAGGAGACACTGCACTGCCGCCGAGTCACTTCGGTGGTGTTCAGTGGCGCCTGTTCTGATCTAACATATGCAGGACACCACCGACTAGGCCCCCTACTGACGACAATAATTGCTAAGTCGAGGAGCCGGCGTGAGTGAGCTCTCCCTCTGGAGGGCGCCACCACGTCCGTCCAACGACAGCCCCCATGGACTCGCCGATACCGGTGACCCTGACAGAACCAAACCAACGCGCACAGACGTGGGGAGGACATCGAACTGAGGTCACCATGAGAGCAGGGCATGAAGGTCCACATATCTTGAGACATTTTTTTTGTGTGTGTGTGTGCTGATCAATGAGAATGAGGATGATTAAGATGATGCTACGGATTTCCATTTCGGTCTGAGACTACATGACAGGGCTGTAGCTTACGCTTCCTTTCATAATATATCCCGGCATCAACCAGGCCCGAGAGATACAGGTGCCTGCAGTGTTGGTCAGGAAATTTGAGCAACACTCTCAGAAACGCATCCATTAAGTGGATGAAGCTTTACTGTGTGGTCCCCAGTCTTCCCAGTTGAGTCCACAGCAAACTCAACTCTGGGTAGGAGCCGGTCGCGACAGAAAAAACCACATGACTCTGATAGGATTCGAACCCATGACCTCCCAGCCTTGAGTCCGCGACGCCAACCACTTCGCCATGGCGGGTGTGTGTGTGTGTGTGTGTGTGTGTGTGTGTGTGTGTGTGGTGTGTGTGTGTGTGTGTCCTGGCTTAAACGAAGGACGTTTTATATAAATATATATATATATATATATATATATATATATATATATCAGTATAGTCATAGACATGTACACAACTGGTAAACTAATTTCCTGTCTTCGGGTTTATATCACACACAATGGTTGACTTGTCGTCAAGCAGCCAAACAGTACGGTGTCTTTCCGAGTTGTGCTGTGCATGCAAAATGCTTACATCAGTTCACACACACACACACACACACACACACACACACATTCACACACACACATCTCTCTCTCTCTCTCTCTCTCTCTCTCTCTCTCTCTCTCTATATATATATATATATATATATATATATGTTAAGAATAGGATGGTAAAAGGAAGTTTTAAAATCAACAGATCTGTTTCGAGCGCTGGCTCTCCTCAGGATGGTTTTGGGTCGCCTACTGCCGGTGTTATATGGCCTAATGTCACTGTTTGCACGTGCGGATTAGCTGCACGTGTTGTTCGTTTTTCAGGTTGTTTATAGTTCAGGGTGCGTTTGATGACAACGATTTCCATTTGTGCCTGCAGTTGTTTACTATTTCTACTTTAGTATTTAGGGTTGCTTAGTATGGTTTGCATAGTATTAACCATTTTTCTGTTGAACATAGGTTGCATCTTTTTGAAATGTTATTGTGTGGTGATGCCCTTTTTTGATGATTTTCCAGGATATGTTATAGTTATTTTTTTGTCTTTAAGTCTCCAAATATATTTGCTCAGTTCTGTTTGGTTTTTGTATTTTTCTTTGTTGAATGACTGTTTATGGTTTGCATATCTGGTTTTGAAGTGATTTTCAGTTATCCCTATGTATGTTTCTTTCTTTTTCATTTTCTGATGTCACAGTGGCTTGGTATACAATGTTATTATAGAGGCATTTGTTGCTCAAGGGACACTGTTCTTTTTTAGTACAATTGCAGGATTTTCCTTTCTTCACCCTTCTGTGCTGTGTTGCTTTTCATTTTGTTGTTGGATGAATCAGTTATGTTTTTAAGGTTAGGCATGCATGAATATGATAGTTTGATTGTGTTCTTGTTGAATATTTTGGACAGTTTGTGTTCTTTTGGGAAGGATGCTGTCAAAATTTGAAAAATTTCTTTCCCTACGTTTGTTTTTACTCGCCCATCATATGGAGGGTTGTACCATGTGATTTTCCTTTTCCTGCTCTTTTTGTTTTTGTTCATGTTGTTATCTGGGTTGTATTGTAGTTTGTAGCTGTAACCACGTTTTTTGCAATGCCTCTTGGTATTCTGCTGCTGCTGCGTTGTTGAATACTCTTTCATTATGTGACAGATTAGATAATGTCTTGTTTATGCCATTGGGTATGGTTTTTAGTATAGATGGTGGGTGGTTGCTATGATGTTTACATAAATGGGTGTGTCATTAGGTTTCTTGTATGGTTTATATATGTGGTTGTTGAGGTCAAGTGTTATGTCTAAGTAGTTCACTACCTTTTTGTTTGCTTGATGGTGATTTTTTAAGTTATGGTTTTGGAAAATTTGCATAGTTCTTTTTTCTGTTTTCGATGGTTCTTGGATTGTTGTTTAGCGCGGCGAGGCCGTCGTCTCTGTACAGTCCGACTTGCTTTCCGAGCTGTTTTTGGATGTTGGATAGCATAAACAGTCCGACCAGTTCGCATGTTTCGGCACCGTCGTACGATCCCATGGTCACATCAAATGTTGAGTTTTTATTCGTTTTCTTGATCCATGTTTCATTTCTGCTGTAGAATAAAGTTTTCTTGGTGTGAAGAACGATTTCCATTTCTGACCCTGTTATGTCTGTGTGTTTATTAGCAAATTTCAGAGCTTTAGTGAGTAGCTCTTCATCTATGGATGGGTAGAAGTCTATGTCGAATGTGATGAATACTGTGTTCTTCTGTTTGTTAAGATTTTTTGAACCATTGGATAACTTCATATGTGTTCTTCCAGAGGTTGTATTCAGTGTTTGATTTTATGTTTTGTATGGCTTTTTCTAAGATTTTCTTACTTATTTTGCCCAGTTCAGATTTAGATGGGATTATTAGTCTACATGTTGGGTTGTTGTCGAAATTGGGTTTATGGTCTTTAAGGGTTATGAAGGCTTCTTTTATTGCTGTTGTTTCCACCCTGTCACCTAGATCCATGTGGTGTACGAGTTCTTTTTTCTTTTTTTTTCGGATGTTGTTGTGTATGGTTTTATCAGCTGTGGCAGTAGGCGACCCAAAACCATCCTGTGGAGAGCCAGCGCTCGAAATAGATCTGTTGATTTTAAAACTTCCTTTTACCATCCTATTCTTAACAGATGTTGCTCCCCAAGGGGTTGAGCACTTTAAGAATTTTATTAGCATTTTTAGCGGTATTCTTTATATATATATATATATATATATATATATATATATATATATATATATATATATATATATATATATATATATATATGTGTGTGTGTGTGTGTGTGTGTGTGTGTGTGTGTGTGTGTAAAAATAAACTAATAAATTCCAAGGATAAGTACCGAGCACCATTCAAGCAACTTACAGAGCAGCTTGGCGTTGCAATGACTGCAAGAAATATTGAATTATAAACAAAGCTTGCTCTTATGTCTTAGATGGTAGAAATAGGGGGATGATAAGCCTTCATATCTGCAGTGGTATGTATGTATGTATATATATATATATATATATATATATATATATATATATATATATATATATATATATATATATATATATACGTACATATATATATATATATATTTCTTCAACACACACACACACACACACACACACACACACACACACACACACACACACACAGATCTTGCAGGAAAAAACAGCATCATAATTTAGCATCCCCTACTGAAAAAAGAATCTGACGAATCTGTAATTTTACATTTTGTTTAATACTTTTCATGGGAAACAATCTGTTTTTCATATCTAATACTCTAAAAGCCCACATTTGGTTATTTTGAAAACAGTCAAGATACTAATCCTATCCATAATTTTTTTTCCAAGGTCGATTTCCAATCACATAGGTTGGAAACACTTATATAAATGATACAGCATGAAGCGTTTATAAATGATACTTCACGTCATTTTTATAATGATATATGTTCCACGTAACTTTATAATTGATATGTTCCACGTAACTTTTATAAATGATGCTTCACATAACTTTTATGAATGAAGCTCCACGTAAGTTTTATATATGATGCGCCACGTAAGAAAAATAATACGTTGAGCTTATTGTTAAAATGTCCATAGTTGTACGATCTACAAAAAAAAAAAAAAAAAAAAAAAAAAAAAAAATTCCAGATACTTCATTGTCCGTATGATGCCCAAAGAACAGTGTAGGTCAGCCAAGCAAAAGCATACACATGCTGCATGCTGCTATTCATTGTGGAAATGTCACTGAGCACATCAGTGTATTTACTTCCTACTACAATACTTTCCCACCTTCAGAATCGTCACCTACCGTTGGTCTTTGATTACCAATGATTGGCTGGTGTCACTGAGTACACCAACGTAGGGCGGCCTTCCTTCCTACTAAAATAGTTTCAAGTCTTCAGAATGGTCACCTGCAGTGTGTCTGTGACTGCCTATCATTGGATCTTGATCTTTTTCATCACAACATGTTGAAGAGGAAGACGCACTCGAAGGTGCGGATAGGGCCCAGAGAAGCTCTGTCCTGGACTTGCCAAACTGACCAGCTGGGAGCAATCCTGCTCCATTATTTGACAGCCTGTGCTGTGTTCACACACATAGGGTGCAGGCACGCACAGGGAAGCACATGAAGACTAGGGACGCACATTAAGACTAGGGAGATACATTGAGACTATTGATGAGCATTAAGACTTGGCACACACATTAAGTCTAGGGACCTAACGGATCTTACTGCTACCTGCCAGAAGTCAGTAACTGGCTGATACTTTTTTTTCGTGTATTCATGCTGCAAAAACAGAGCACAGAACTAAAACCGTGCAACTGTTGAAAGGACATGGGTGTGACTGCCTCATTTAGCAACATTAACGTCTGGATTGTGTAGCTGAGATACATCAAAGAGACAAAGATGGATGATGAAGACAACGCGAGACAGCGGGCGTGCAAGCGAGTGAGAAGGGGACAGAGAGAGAGAGAGAGAGAGAGAGAGAGAGAGAGAGAGAGAGAGAGAGAGAGAAACAGAGACAGAGAGAGAGAGAGAGAGAGAGAGAGACAGAGAGAGAGAGAGAGAGAGAGAGAGAGAGAGAGAGAGAGAGAGAGAGAGAGAGAGAGAGAGAGAGAGACAGAGACAGACAGACAGACAGACAGGCAGGCAGGCCGGTACACACACAGCTGTCAGGCAGGCAGACAAGACAGACACAGAGACAGACACAGAGAGAGAGAGAGTAATGCTTCTAACCTGGCCGACCGTAAAGGGCCATAATATCAGGGCTGTCATGAGGAAGACAATAACCGGATGCCACCTTCAAACTCACAGCAGAACGTCCTGCAACTGAGACAAAACGATCATCAGCTGTTTCTCACGGCCCTTCCTCCGCTGTTCCAGAATAACGTTGACGGTGTACAGGAATGGGTTGAGGGCTGAGTTGAGCGGCAGCACCAAGACGGCCATGATGACGTTGACTTCCCCCGGAACGTCCACGCCTCCGACCGCCGTCATGCCCAGGACGCCGATGGGAAACCAGCAGGCGAAGTCCGACACGGCCACGGTGATCAGCCGCCGAGCGATGACTTGGTCCGTGGACTTCCTGCCAATGGTGCCTGAGCTGGCCAACGTGTTGGAGGTGACTGACCAGTAGATGAACATCTGCCCCGAAGCTATGAACAGGAAGAGGACGAAGTTGAGGGCGATCCAGATACCGAAGGAGTAATGCTGTCCCGGGAACTCGGTCCTGGTGATGGGCAGCGGGATGCAGATGCCGGTCTGGCTGTAGAATTGCCAGTGTGACGTCACAGGGGCCAGAGGCGTGGCGGCCAGGATAAGTCCCGCCCACCAGGCGGTGCTGCTGGCCAGATGCGCTGACGTCGGCGTGAAGTGGAACTGGCTGAAGGGAAAGCGCAGCACCAGGAAGCGATCCACGGTGATGAAGCAGATCTGAAAGACAGACACCTCAGAGGACAGGAGAGACAGGAACCCGGCCACCTTGCAGGTGGTGCTGTGTCTCCAGGAGTAGTCATTCCACAGGTAGATGTCTTTGTACCTGTAGTCAGCCAGTCCAATCACAGTCAAGTACACCCCCCATCAGGAAATCAGACATACACAGATGCAGAACGAAGACACCAAATCCAAACCGCCGCGTTCCTTTGTTGCAGACGGTGCGGAAAAGAAAACTGGTGAGGTTTCCCACCAACGCCAGCGTGGCTAACAGAGCCAGGATAATCCGGTGGAGGTGACTCTGCATCAAGTCCTGGCAGGACGACACGGCGTCTTTCGGAACCTGACACCACTTGGGGCTGAACTCCTCGGGAAGAAGCGCTGGGCAGCACAGTTTATAATTGCTGGCTGTCACGGACCGAAGTTTGAGAAGATTGTGGAACAGCTGTGGAGGAAAGGTCATTACCGGACATCCTAAGAGATCCACAGAGCGCAACGATCGTAGAACCCGGAAACCCGAGCCGTGCACGTGACGTACTCCGCTGCCCGACAGGTTGAGCTGATCCAGACGAGTCAGTGTGTGCAAAGGATCCACGTTCACTGCGTCCACGCTCACACGGGACAGGTCCAACACGCGAAGTTTGGTGTACGTGGACAGACCAGAGAGACTATCTTGAAGATCAAGTGGATTTCCTGCTAAAACAAGCACTTGTAGAGATCTGAGGGTACTGAAGTCACCAGGTAGAAGACAGTTGATGAGGTTATTGCTGAGGTCCAGACTGATCAAGTTAGGCAGAGCAGGTGCTTGAGCGTGAGACAGAAAACAAGATGCTAAGCTGACGTGGACCAGCGTGGTGATGTTCATCAAGTCCATCAACGTCATGTTGCTCTCCTGTCCGCATTCAGAAGCGAAGTTCTGGATGGTCACTGACAGCAACAGACCGGTTACAGTAAAATGCCAACCCAAAGCACCTACATTCAGGTGGACAGGTGAAGTGACACAACAGCTCATCATCATTCTGAGGGCACTGGCCATACCTGTCGTCACACACGTGCTCGGCAGACACGCACACGCGGGACTGGCGACAGCGATAGTAGCCAGGACACTGGTACGTCTGGCAGTCTGCTTCATCCTCACGCCCCGGGCAGTCGTGGATGGCGTTACACCGCAGATAGACGGGAAGACACAGGGTCATGTCGGGAGTAGGACACAGGAAGTGAGACCCGGGGCACAACTCTCCTGTCCAGATGGTGCTAAAGGTGAGTGTATTTGGTTGTTTCCTTGATGACCATATCACGAAATTTCTAGAGAAACGACCGCCCTCGTACGTATGAAGCGTGGCCAGGTCTGGTTTACACCCCTTTTCGTCGTTTGCAGACACACACTGCACCATGTTGTCACATCTCTGGCTGAGCTGCAGGCACTGTCAATCAATGAGTGAAGACATTTAACTGAGGAATGGATTTTTTTTTGGTTGTAACTGCCGTTTGGGCTTAGTTTTTTTTTTTTTCTATGGTTGTGTATTGATGTCAAAACAGCTGTTATAACAGTGTTTATAAATATATGAGCTCGCGCGCGCGCGCGCGGACACACACACACACACACACACACACACACACACACACACACACACACACACACACACAGACAGACACACGGACAGACAGACAGACAGACAGGCAGACAGACAGACAGACAGACAGACAGACAGACAGATAGATAGATAGAAAAACAGACAGAGGAAAAACACAGATGATACCAGAGACCAGACTAAAGCTCCTACTCATGCACCATATCCTCTTTTTTTTTACTCTATTGTTTTTTTATCAGACCAAATGCCTCATGCTCTAGATACAAGATGAATGGAAAATTTCTAGACAAAAATTATCCATGCATTGAAAATATTCGTTGCTTTGAAATTTCATCAGAAGAATTTGGAGGTCATTTTTTTAGGTAAAAGGAATGTTCTCTTTCTTCATGTAGCAGACGGAATCGACTACACCTCCAAAGACAGTTCCTGTACGAGAGAGAGAAAGAATTCAAACCCAGACAGCTTGGCGTGAGCATTCAATGAACACAGACACTGTGTCACTGTCTGCTCATGGAAGGTGTCTGGCTGTAGGTCAGGGGTCATTTCAGCATCAGCAGACCCTATTCCAGACAACACAAAGTAAGGGAAGGTAACACCTGTCTTTCCATTGCAAAAAACAAAATTACCTTTTCAACGTGTGGGGTCAATCAAATAAGTGTAGTGAGTCAACTACTTTATTTGAAGTGCGCGCTCAGAATCACAATCGGATATTGACTAGTTTGCTTTTCAGACGCAGTTTCACGCCCATGTTTTGGCATTTTCTTTCTCTCTGTCTCTGTCTCTCTCTGTCTCTTTCTGTCTGTCTGTCTGTCTGTCTGTCTGTCTCTCTCGCCCCCCTCTTTCTCTCTGTCTATGCACAGACACAGATACCACAAAACGTGCTGGTTCACTCATTTTGTTTGTTTATTTGTTGCTTCCTCCTTCCGTTCTTCTTTTTTTCCCTATATTTCTTCGTTCATTTCTTCCTTTCCTTATGGCTTCAGGCACACTTACCTGGCGGTCTCCACAGTCAAAGGTAGTGTGTGGAGGACACGGGGGGTACACACAAAACACTTCGTCACTCTGATCGCTGCAGTCCGCGCGATGGTCACACACCAACATGTAAGGAACCTCCTGCATCCGATTGCTACACAGAAAGGAGGGCGGCGGAGGAGAAGGATCACGATCAGTGGAACATGAAGATTGCCCCCTAGGCTTTCGTCCCAACCAAACAATCGCTCAGCAGATCACAATCTAGGAACTCGTGGACCACGTGACCTGCCGAGCAAGTCGTGACGGACACAGGATATTGTTTTCGAGTTGTAGCAAGCGCGATACCAGGCACCCATCTGGCATCGATGGTTCCAGATTTTGAGTCAAATTCACATACGAATTGGTGGCGAAAAGTAGCATTGTCACATTTTTCATGGGAGACATCAGGACTGTATGCAAGACAACTCCATTTGAAGTAACAGCAGTGCGAAGAGGAGTCTTCTTGTGTACCTCTACTTTGGTAAAGTATAGTATGCAACGGTGTTATCTACCCAGTGAAGCAACATTCCATACCTAAACAATGTAACATACAAGATAACGTTAAGGCAAAGGACCTGGGAGAAACTGACAGACAGTGTTTATATACCCAGTGAAGCAGCATTCCATACCTAAAACTGTCACCTGGGTGAAGTCACATGGTAATTGTTCAAGGGAAACGCTATGATCAATCCCAACTCAATCGCATTCACCACACAAACACCAAATCCAAAGACGGAAATACGAGTTGAAACTTTACTGTCACAAAAAGATGTTCACACCATGTTTACATACATATTGGGACGGGTATACACATATAGTAACTCCATAGGACTGTGCATAAATGGAAGGGACACAAAAAAAAAAAAAAATCGAACACTCTCTCAACTGACGTTAACGTCCCGGCCGGATTGTGGGTGGGGCCAGAAGGTAAGGTGGAGCTGGAATGCGATCAAAGGGGTCAAGGAAGATTAAAAAAAAAAGGCCAGGAATGCTTACCAAAATCTGATCCCTTAAAAAAAAATTAGGGGTGATCAGAATTGCAAGCAGTAAATCAAAGACAACAGCCTGTGGGATGAGACAGGATTACGGTTCAGCAGGAAAAAAAATAGTACTGGATCATTGAATAAGAAGGCCAAAAAAAGGGGAGTGTCTTGGGCAATACCCTTAGAATGGGTAGTGTACTGGGGGAGTTCAACTGCTAAGGACTGTAATTAAACATCCAACATTAATTTCACCTTTTTTTTTTATTAAAACCCTAACAGATGAAGGAACAGTTCACCACAGAAAGGTCGATAAACAGTGCATGGTTAGACTTGGCGCGATAGATAATCTGGAACCCTGCACAAAAAAGCACCATACAGCAGCGAAAACCCCCAGAAAGCAAGTGTCCTTTATACGTGGAAATACAAAACGAAACATTCATGTTAGGCAAGCATAACTATAATAGAATTATAAAGCGCTCTGCTGACCAAATTGATGTATTGCCTGTCCTTTATTTCTGCAATAATTAAAATACATGGATGCCAGACTTACGGACCGACCCCCCAAAGCCTCAACAGTGAGACAGTCCTGTGCGGTCCGTCAAATGGAGAGCGCGTTCACCCTGTCGGATACACACCAAGTCGCAGACAGGAAAGCGTCCTATCCTTTCAAGGAGATACAGTTACACATAACGACGAGGGCACGAGGGTTCGAAGGTGAAGGTGAGATGCACTCAAATCAGGCACACAGGTGTGGCGGCGGTCCAACACTTGTATGCGGAGGGGAGAGCAGTGGCACCAGTGACCCACGAAGCTGTAGGGGTAGAGAGTGGGTCGCCGGCGCAACACAAAATGAAGAGATTAGGGTGGAGGTCTTCTCTCCAAAGATGGCGCACGGCAGACTGGTGCGTCCTCGCTCCGACCCAGGCGAGGTCCTTGCAGGTACCCTGGAGAGGGGCGAGGGGGAGAAGATTGAAGATTGAAAGAAGAATGGGGAAGGATGATGAGGGCGACGAAGAAGACAAAGGAGGCAGCGAGGTCAAACTGCGGTCACAGCAGCAGCTGCGGTACCAACGGCAGCAGCAGCAGGAACCACAAAGGCAGCGAGACCGGCAACAGCTGCAAGGTCAGGCAGCAGCAGCAGCACACAGGTAAGTCAGCCACTGGTGAGGGAAAGGAGAAAAAAAAAACCAAACAAGTCCTGGGAAACGCACAAAAGATGGTTTTCCATATAAAACAGATGCAAAGCAAAAACCCAAAAGGACAGACATCCATTACAGAGGGTAACAAGGACAGGCACAGAACGCACTGGCGGAGAGCTTCCTAATTTCAGTTCTCAAATAGTATTAAATACAAAATCCCCCCCAGTTTCAGACACTTTGTCTACATACATATACCCAATAAACGTTTCACAACCGTTTATGTCAAGCACCCCGGGGTTGGCTCCCTAGAGCTATAAAAAAAAAAATCCCCGAATCATCTCCCTCAGGACGACTCTACTTTTCGGAAACGAAAGCTGGAAGCGTTAACAGCGCCACATAAATTTATGAGCGCCCTAAATATTTACAAGAATGACAACAACAACAACAACAACAACAACAGCAACAACAACAACAAAAGAAAAAGAAAAAACCCGTATAACTCAAAACATAGTATTATTTGGCATAGAAAATAATATGGTTATGGACTATGTTTTTGATTTATAGATACTTCTGATAAAATGTATATTTATAAATGTAAATTTGAAAAGGCCGTACCTAACACAGTAACCTTTGAAAGATACTTTTCTTCAAGACAAAGAATAGAACAACACAATGCCAGATTATCATGGAAAACGGATGATTTAAACAAACTATGGATGCCATATGAATTGCTATTCAGAAATACGCACTGAAACAGTACAAAGTATGTCTTAAAAAAGAAAAAAAAGGATTAAAGGAGAGAACACAAGAAAAAAAGAGAAAAAAGGGGAAGGAAGGGGAAAAAAAAAACTAAAACAGAAAAAAAAAGAAAAAGTAAAACCTTGAATCCAAATGTAAAAATAGCTGCAAAACGAACCGACACCCACCCTCTCTCTCTCTCTCTCTCTCTTTTTTTAAGGTTTGATTTTTCCTAATGTCTGTGCCGTTATCTTTATCTATGTATATGTGTGGGTAAATATAAGTGTATGTGTTCATACATATGGATACACACATTTTGATGTAATGTGATGTGTTTTAATATCAAATGATGTATTGGTGTAATTACTCATTGTGCATATACATGTATTCATGTACTTTTGTATGTATACCATGTAAATTGTTATGTAATTTCATTCAAAGCGATTAAAAATGTTTATTAAAAAAATCTGCTGGACATGGCGGGGCAGACCACGACAGTTGCGGGGCAGACAACGACGCGTTTCGACTTCAAGGTCGAAACCTTGAGGCTGAGACGCGTCGTGGTTTGTCTCGTGGTTTGTTTGTTCATGTTTGGCGGATTTATTACATTGTAATTTATTAGATTTCTTTTCACATTTGCTTGATGCCAGTCTGATCATTTCATCTGATGTAGCTCTCCTCCTCATCTTGCAGTGTTTTGTAAGAACTCATACTGACACCAAACACTTGTGGACTGAATCAACGAGGAATTTTTCGGCGAGGACAAAGACGGTTTCCCTGTCGTAGTCATCTTTGTGGAATTGGGAGAATAGCCTAGGTATGTAATGCACATGTTACGTCATTGTTGGTGTCTTCTCCTTTTGTTTCAACAACTGGCATTATCGGCAGTTCCAGACAAAAGGCAAGCGCTATAGACGTAATGCACATATTACATCTTCTTTTTTTTTTCAACAACACGCATTTTCGACATTTCCAGACAAATAGCACGCGATAAGTATCTGAATGTAGCCTCTACCAGTTCTTTGTAACCAGTATACCTTTGGTGGCACGTTTAACAGCGATCATAAGCCTATTTCCAGCTAAAATTGTAGTCATATTGTCAACATTGGAGGAATGCAGGTATCCCCAGAAGTGACGTCAATGTTTTCTGTCCACGACGCTGCATTTAAACAGGTAAGAAGCGAAAGCATTGTTGTTGTTGTTGTTGTTCATTAAATATGTATAGCAAACTTTTTATTCGAGAAAGTAAACCTAAAAAAAAAAAACTCAATTAGAACTGTTAAAAAAAAAAAAAAAAAAAAAAAAAAAACACCTAAGTCTGGACCAAGCGCATTTGCAATAGACGACCACCTACACACAAAACACCTGTGACAGGACACATGACCCGGAATATGGTGCAGGCGTGCAACACCACGCAAAGCACAACAACTCTGCATATTTGGAGGGGAAAATGAATAACACACCCTACTGCTGTAAATGAAAAAAGAAAACAAAAACCATGGTAGTAAATGAATAATTAAAAGTTGGTGTAAACGAAATAGTAATAAAAATGATAAACGAAATAGTACTCAAACGCAACAAAATAATAATGACAGAATTAAAGTAATAACCAGGAGGAAAACCAGTTCTTTAAAATAGATTTGGAAATAAATAGATAAACGAAAAATGAATATAAAGTAACTATGCAACATACTCACTAACCAGACTTGTGAACGGCACACTTATAGACCACGGGACTCCCTGAGGAGCTGCGATAGTAAGCCCTGCACGGCTCGCATCTAAACCCTGGTCAGGACCTAAGAATTTAGAGAACAGGCTTCTGCCTCTGCGTAAATACTGGATTCACGACTGTGATACGGATCACAGGTATACTAACAAAAAGCAACTAGACAGGATGACACAGCACTCGTACGAGTATTAAGGTTCAGTTCCCACCCGAGGCTGAAAACCTGATGCAAAGAGCCAGGAGATATGGATCTCCAAAAAAATATACAAGGCAGTTTCCCTCAAAGGCGAAACAGTAGTGGCTCTTCGAGGGATATGGATCCCTCACAAAAATACAATTACCCCCCCCCAAAAAAAAAACACTAGCATACGGCTTGCACCGACACGTTATGCCACAGCCCTCTATTCCATACCAACCTCGACTCCCCCAGTCGGCTTCCAAAACCTGATCGGCAGGTGAGAGGAAGCTCACCCAGCCTGTGTGAAACACCACGTGCAACCTGAGTCCACACGGAAAACACATGACAACGCAGGCTGAAAGGTGGGTTGCAGAGATTTTAAAAGCTAAAAGTAAAACTAGGTTTTTTTTTTTGTTTTTTTTTTTTAAACATGTGACACACTGATTAAGGTTACCATTGAACAAAACGAACTTCTTACACAGATTCTTTTCTCTAGACAAAACGGACTTTAAACATGACGGTTGGAAGAAACGTGGAGTGCACGACATAAACAATGTGAACTACAAGATAATGTGAAGGCAATGGAGGGGGGGGGGGGGGGGGGGGTAGAAACTGAAAGACCGACAGAAAGGCAGGCGCAATAATAACTACGTTTTGGTGGAGGGGGGGGGGGGGGGGGTAGAGTAACACCAAAACCCCATTTTAAAGAGTTTGTGGGCTTTGGCTTACAAAAACAAAGTGCATTTATACCCGACATGTAAATTGCGCGCGCGCGCACACACACACACACACACACACACACACACACACACACACACACACAGATAGAGATAGATAGATAGATAGATAGATAGACAGGCAGGTAAGTAGGTAAGTCGGTAGGTAGGTCAGTAGGTAGGTAGGTAATCAGGAAGGTATGTAGCTAGACTGACAGGTAGATGGACAGAGAGAGAGAGAGAGAGAGAGAGAGAGAGAGAGAGAGAGAGAGAGAGAGAGAGAGATGAATGAAAATCCTACATGTTAGGAGCACGCCGAGTCCTCAGCCCGATGTGAATCGTCCCGGACCCTTCTTGCCCCAGCACCTTGAGCACCGCCTCCCACTCGCTGGGCGAGTTCAGGCTGACCAGAGCCCCGCCCCTCCTCCGACACTCCCCCGAGGCCTCGGTCCAGGGCAGCTTTTCTGTCATCAGCTGATAGCACTTCCCAGCCAGCCACCACTGGGAGATCCCACACATCGTGGAGTTCACGTACCAGCACGCCTCTTCGTCCTCCCCATCCACACAATCCCGCTTGAAATTACATGGGAAATACCTGCCGTAGTCCCGCTGGAAACCGGGCACCGTGCAGTTCCACTGGCTCCTGCCGCCACCCGCTCGCTTCAGGTGCCAGACTCGCAAAGAACTCGATGTTGAAACCCAGAGCAGCAGCAGTGATATACCTCGCTGGTGAAGCGAAGATGGACGTCCTCACTGAAGTATTGGACGATAGGTTTGTGAGAACAGAACTTGTCGAAGAAGTGTTGTTCTGTTCGTCCCCCCACGTACACCGACAAGGAATTGAATTTGCTGTCGCCAAGGGATAGGCTGAGCCATTTCAGAATGAGGAGGTAGTCAGGGGGGACGGTCAGAGAGGCCCAGCTATCCACAGCGGGTGGGTAAGGGTGCGTCCATCCCACAGAGGAGACTGAATGAACCCTGTCCCGTTTTGTGTGAAAAATAATTTAGAATTCAAAAGTGTATGCGTGTAACTCGATTAGAACTGTCGCAATGACATGAGTAATATAGGTTATTCACGCTCAGTTTGACATGACCTTTGTTTTGAGAGAGATAGACTGACAGACAGATGGAGAGACAGATAGACTGACAGAGACAGAGACAGACAGAGAGACAGAGAGACAGAGAGAGACAGACAGAGACAGACAGAGAGAAACAGAAACAGAGGGAATGAAATATTTTCCGACAAAGGTTGAGAATAAAATCGTAACAACACAGGTTCCAACGCAGAGCCCTGGAGAACATTACACACAAGGGACTTTGGGCAGATATGCAACCATCGATGACAACACCTAGTGACGGATGACACAAACCAGTCAAGAACTTCGCCCTGAAAGCCAAAAATCACTTTCAACCTTTTTCAAAAGGATGGGATAATCCAGCGCGTTGATTGCTGCATTGAGTTCAAGGGAACAATCATGGAGATGAATATTTCATCGGCATTCTTTACCAGAATGTCCTGAATTTTCAGAAAAGCAGTCTGTGTGTTGTGATCCTCCTGTCAGTAGATTGACTCATTTCGAAAACACGGTAATCTGATAAATGAGTCTGCAAACGCCTCAACACGATCTTCTCTAAGTACCTAAACTAATGGTAGATTTGACAGGCCTGAAATTGTATGAGCTCAGCACAGTTACAGTCACGCTTTTTCGACAGTGGTGTGACAACAATTCTTAATTGGTAATCAATCTGAAATAAGTCCCACATGATCTAAAGCTGCACGATTACCATTGACAGGTATTTTAATGGTTTATGAATAAATGCAAAATGAATGGATGTGTATGCGTGCATGAGAGAGAGAGAGAGAGAGAGAGAGAGAGAGAGAGAGAGAGAGAGAGAGAGACAGAGACAGAGAGACAGAGAGAGAGAGGAGGGGGAGGAGAGAGAGAAACACGCACCTGTTTCGTTTGAGGTGAACAAAAGCTTCACTTCAGGTCGAGCAGACTTTGGAACAATGTCAAAAGTAAAATCCAGTTGTAAGTAGCCTTGACACCACTCGTTTTTTTTTCAAGGCAGAGAGCACACGATTGGTGTTGCTGAACACGAGAAGAGGACAGTGGGCAGTAAACGTCTCCAAGAACTCTTTATCACCATCACGTGCACAACAGTCTTTTACCTTCATCTCAAAACAATTAATGCGCCTCTGTCGCCTGATTTGAAAGCGAAAAATCATTCCAGGTAAGGTTGTGATGTAAATATTACAGTGACTGAAATGTTCTTTCTTCATTGTCCCAATATAACGCAGGTATTCACCCTCTCCCGTTGATCGCTTTGAACCGAAGCTCATGAGATCGATTCAGACAGTGATCGATATCGGTTTGTCCGAGTTTAACGTGTCCATATTCTGAGACGTTGACCGGATCAGAGGTTGGTGTGGTGGTGACGGTGAACTTCGTTAAGAAAGTGTCACTAAAATGGATAGATGTGGTGTGGGCGTGGTACATGTTGTCTCCGGTAACGTTGTGTGGAATAGGAGTGAGGGCATGATGGGTATTCTTTTCCTGTGACTGACGGGTCAGATTCTCTGGTCCCCTAACAGTGGACGCGTTGTTGACCACATGGGGCGTTTTCTGGTCAACACTGGATTCCAAAGCTGTTTGTTCTGCTTGTAAAACTGAGAGCAACCTATGACGTGAGAGTATCATGAAAAACATCTCAACTTAACTGTTCACAAGACGTTTCACATGCGCGTGCTCCACACACACACACACACACACACACACACACACACACACACACGCGCGCGCGCGCAGGTACACACAAGCACACACACAAGCACACACACATACACACACTCAAACGCACGCACGCACGCACCACTCACGCACGCACGCCCGTGCACACACACACACACACACACACACACACACACACACACACACACACACACGCATGTACACACAAGCACACACACATACACACACTCAAACGCACACACGTACGCACGCACGCACCACTCACGCGCGCACGCCCGTGCACACACACACACACACACACACACACACACACACACACACACACACACATGCACTCACGCGTCCGCCTCCCCCGCCTCCCCCTTCCCACACACACAACAACGCTGTGTTCCCGCCAAATCAAAATCCGTGTATTACTTCGACGGAAAAAAAGAAAGCAGCGCGTTGCCATTCGTATATATGCGTGTGTACGTACGTCCGTGTGCGTTTTCGAGTGTGCGTGAATGCGCGCGCGTGTGTGTGTGTGTATGTGTGTGTGTGTGTGTGTGTGTGTGTGTGTGTGTGTGTGCGCGCGCGTGCGTGCAAAACGGTATCTTACATCATCAAATCGGTCATGAATTCTTACAGAAAGAGAATGAATAAGAGAGAGGGAGGGGGGTGGGTGTGTGTGTGTGTGTGGGGGGGGGGGGGGGGGGAGTAAACGTCAGAGTCTCTCAGTCACGTCTTGAGGTTCTGAAGATGCGTGAACCAGAGTCATCAGAATATCTCCGGTTCTTAATTATCATTAACTGATCTATTCATTGACCTATTGATTTGTTGGTTGGTTGATTGAGTGGTTGATTGATGATTGATTCATTGATTAATTAATATCGCTCTAATGACGAAATTATCACAAACGTTTCCACTGAAAATGATGGCAATGAAGTCACAGGACCGAAGTGATGGCTATATATGGAGCAATATATCTTCATGGAATATTAAAAGTGACCGGTTTGCACTCTACTTTCACCCTCCATAAAGGCGATCCAAGACAAAAGCACGAACCTTTCTCGCTAGAACAAGAGCGAAGGATGAGTGTGACTCCCATTTTGCACTGCTTAAGTGCCATGGCTGAGCAAGTTTCAAAGCGACGTGACTGCAGGCGGGAAAATGAAACAAACTTACCAACAACAACAACAACAAAATCTTTTATTCCTACGTACAAAAGGGACAGACAAATTACAAGACAAAACACGACGCGTTTCGACGTCTTTGGTCTTCAGCAGGCAAAACAAATAATATTTAGGACAATGACTTTTGCGCCCTGTGTGAGAAGATAAGTGATTGCTCGTGTTTTGTTTTCATTGCCCTGAATGTTGTTTGTCTTGCCTGAAGAAGACCAAAGAGGTCGAAACCCGTCTGTGTTTTTTGTCTTGTGATTTGTTTGTCTCTTTTATCCGGTGGAATAATGCAATTGTTTTCTTTATGGGTAAGTAAGTCCACTAAATGCCAAGTATATTTTCAGGTAATCATGTAAGCACGCAGCAGCGGGATATGAACAAATTTGACACACTTACAAATAGACGACACACCCTGGGAGGGGCGACCATCCCCAACCCGGCGGTTCCCTGGGTGGCGGATAGGGGGTAGACCCCACATATGAGGGTTAGCTGCGACATAAGTCAGGCTTGCCTGGTCGAATGAGCAGTCCTGGATCAATGGTGATGTTCCTACCAGGACGGGGCGGGGTAACAGGTGGTACTGTTACACCATATTAAATTCCCCATGTATTGTGTGATGGGTTCATCATGCGAGTAAGAGTAGCATAAACCCTCAAGCCCTGGGGAAGGAAAACCTCGGAGAAACAGACCAAGATAGGGGATGCTCATCAGCCTTGGTCAGCAAGTCGCCTATGATAGGGAAAACTCGGACAAGGAAAAACAAACACCAAAGACGGATGTACTGGACCCCTGGCGCATAACGGCAGTACAACGCATCTACGTCATGGATTGACAACCTCGTAGATTTTCGACGTGGTGCTCTACTAGAGGGATCCTGCCAGGCTAGTAGAGTGCTGGGCCCTATGCCTCAAAAGGGCCCACCCCATGCGACTGGTGGTCAGCCCATCCCAGTGAGAGGAGCCAGGCATCAGAGGCAGAGGGAAACTGCTACTGGTCAAAAAACATCTGACCCCAGAAAACCCCCTAGACCACTCAACATTCTCCAGTGAAAGCAGAGGGCGTCTACCACAAAAAATCCCACTTACCGAGAGATTGCATAAAGAAAACATCGATGTGGCCTGTATCCAAGTGAGACACCTGAAACCCAACCACAGGTTCCGAGTCAGAGGTTACTAAACCTTAAAGCTGGACAGAGAAGGAAGACCAAAAGGAGGAGTACAGATACTCATCAGGAACAGTATTCAGCCTCGGAATTTACAGTGGACACTAATCAGAGGACTAGCAGATAGAGAGCAATCTGCTTCTTCTGAATGATCCAGAAGACCCACTCTGACAAGTATTGTAAGACCATCAAAATGGACGACTATAACTCAACAGAGCCACCAAAAGCTTCAACCAAGCCATCCTGAAAGCAGCCTCAGAGGCAATCCACGTGGCGCTCGCAAGAACTACGGGCCATATTGGACAGAAGAGCTGCAGGAGCTTGAAAATGAAGTGACAGGACTAGAGAGGAGGTGGAAAAAACAACCCAATACAAGAAAACAACATCACGCTCAAAGCCTGCACTCCCAAATACAGAAAGGTCTACATCCAGGCTGTAAGAACAAGCTGGATGGAGAAAACAGAAAAGCTGAACCTTGACAGAGATGGCAACAAACTTTGGAAACTCACCAAAGCCATAAATAATGAAAAGACAAGGTCAGCACCTGTCTCGCTTCAAGAAGGCCAGGAGATTGTGACACCAAGAGAGAGGCAGCGACTGCATAGACAGTTATGAGCAGACCAGCAACATCTCTATGACAGGAGACAGAAAACAACAAGTCCCAGCAACATCTCTATGACAGGGGACAGAAAACAACAAGTCCATGAAGAAATGAAGAATCATCAGGATGATCGAGACCAACTTGATTACATGGATAGGCCTTTCAAACTGAAAGAATTAGAAGAAGCTGCAAAATCTTTACAGGACAAAAAATCACTAGGTCCTGACAAAGTCATCAAAGAGATGCTAAAACATCTTGGCACCAAAGCAAAGACCAAACTCCTTGCTCTCTTCAACAACAGCTGGAAGATTGGGCATGTTCCACAAAGCTGGCGCGAAGCTGACACGGTGCCAATCCACAAGAAAGGCAAACACAGAGTCAGGGCTGACAGCTATCACCTCATCAGCCTCATCAGGTGTGTGGGCAAGCTCCTAGAGCGTATGATCAACTCGCAGCTCGTTTGGCACATGGAGAAGAACAATATCATCATTCCACAGCAGACAAGCGTCTGCCAACATTGTTCCACTGAGGACCAAGTGACCTACATAGTCCCAGAGATCGAGGATGTGACTTCCAGGACAAACAGCATACACTGGCGGTGTGGATAGACATGGAAAGGCGTGCAACAAAGTCTTGAAGGATGGCCTCTGGAGAAAACTCCAGAAGAGTGGTGTGACTGGCTGTATGTACCAATGGATATCACAGTACCTGAAAAAAAAATAGGAAGGCCCAAGTCCATGTCAATGGAGCATACACTCGGAAGAAGACACTGAGAGGAGTCCCTCAATGAGGTTTCATCGGCCCTACCCTACTCTTTATGTTTATCAACGACATCGTCAAAGATATGCCACGCAAAGTCCAAGGAGCCATCTATGCAGACGATCTTGTTCTATGGTGCTCGGAAGAACACCTCACAACTGCCAACTACAGGCTACAGCAGGCGCTGAATGTTCTCGAAAGCTGGGCAAACAGTGGCTGGTAACAATTAATGCCAAGAAGACCACTTACACTGTTTTCAGCCTCTCACCCAAAGAACAGAAGGCCAACCTGAGCATCAATGGACGAACTCTGCTTGCTGAAAATAACCCCACATACTTGGGAGTCACCTTCGACAAACGCCTGACGTGGAAGAAGCAAGCAGAGAAAGCAGAATCAAGAGCAAAAGTACGACTTGCCCGCATGAAGAAGCTGGTAGGAACAACATGGGGTGCAGAGAACTCGACTCGTAGGAGACTACACTGGTAGAGTCAGGCCAGTGCTTGAGTATGGCATGACTGCATGGAGAGCTACAGCCAAATCCAATTTTGCATGGGTCAGCAAGGTGCAGAAACAAGCTACCGTATCATGACAGGAGCCATGAAGTCTACGCCAATTTAGGAGCTTGAAACCATCACAGAGCTCCAGCCCCTTGAGGACCACAGAGATGCCAAACTCCTGACCCAGGCTGCCAAGTTCAAGAGGTTGCAAAGCGAAAGCCACCTGATGGAAGACAGACTGTCCCAGCCAACAGAAGGACGGCTGTAGAGAGAGAGCTTCATACACCAGAGCAGGATCCTAGAATGGCAAGATCAAGATATCCTTGACCATGAGCCCAAAGTGATACCCCAGTGTCTCGCTGTCCCTGCCTGGAATGGAGGAACCCCTCCCCCCTCATCCAGTGCAGCATCCCTGGTGTTGGCCCTAAAGATTTCCAAAGCAGCCCTGAAAGAAAGTCCCTCACCCCTGAACACCTTCATATCCAGTTCCCCAACGAGTTCTGGACTCATGTCTACACCGAAGGCTCTGCAGCAGATGCCATTCAAAAATGGGAGGGGCAGAAATATATATCCAATATCCAGGAAGCAGAGAACAAAAGATCTGCCTCGCTACCAGCTTGTACTCCACAAATTACAGAGCTGAAGCAGAAGCCCTGAAAACAGCAGCAGCAGCCCACACATCGATTCAGCCCCTACGCCAGACACAACGTTGTCTTCCTGACCGACGCCCTGTCCATATTGCAGGCCCTTTAGTCCAACAGAGATCCAGAAATCAATGATCTGTCCTCTCTCACCTCCCTCTGCACAAGTCACAAAGTCACCCTGCAGTGGATTCCCTCCCACTTCAACGTGCTCGGCAATGAGACTGCTGACTCCCTGGCAAAGGAAGGTACTATGAAGGAGAAGATGGACAGATCTACCAGCTACCCAGAATCCAGGGCCAATATCAAAGCCAAGCTGCAAAACAATTGGAAGCGGCAGCATCAACGCCACAACAGAGCAGACCCGTACTACCTGCTGACTCATCGTTTTCAGGCTCAGGCCAGGCAACAACCGCCTGAAACACCACCTATTCACTAAACTCTGCATCGGCAACACAGAGCTGTGCCCCTGCAGAACAGGCAGCCAGTCAACAGAAACATCTTCTACAGTCCTGCCTGCTCCACCAAACTTCTGAGAGAAAACCTGGCCCAACCCAATATCAGTGGCCAGGAAGCTCTACTGAGGACTGGAGGACCTGCGACCTACTGCCACCTTTGCCGAAGAGGTGGGGGAATCCATCTGAAAAAAATGATGAACGAGACAACGACGACACAACCACGCACGCTAACATAAATCTACGCGTGTCGGATGCATACTGTGTATGGGCAATTAGAATCATTGTCTCTATCATCACACCTCCAGGACCTAGTTTTTAAAAGAAATTTGAAATAACCCCTCCGTTTAAACATGGACAGACAAATTACAAGACAAAACACGACGCATACCGACTTCTTAGGTCTTCTTCTTCAGTCAAGATAAACACATTCAGGACAATGAAACGAAGAACAAGCAATCGCTCATCTTCTCAAATTCGGCGCAAGATGCGCGATGAAAGTAGATTAGGTTAATGTTGAGCAGAACTTACGGGAGAGGTGGAAACAATTTCTATGTCTAGAATTCGAACCAGGACTTCTCATTTTCACGTCTGAGACTGTACTTTGCAAAACACCCGTAAAGATACTACTTTACACAGACATCACAGCAATCTAACGATAACAACATAATACTCTCATGTCAGATCAAACATATGGACCAATGTACATGAAACTGATGGAAAACTAAATCCAACAGAAAGCGACGAGGGCTTTTTTTTCTTTTTCTTAAAAACTGGAGATAGATGAGTTCCTATCATGGAAATATTGTAGCAAGTCATGATGAAAAAGATAATGACGTGTTCATTGTTTTCCTCATGTCAACTATTCTTTGAATAAATTAACATCAGTCGTGCTGTTTATGCACACTCTTGTGGCTTGCGTGCTGTTGACTGGGTGTCTGTCGTGCCAGGATGGTCAACAACAGTTGTTCAGACTGCTTCTTCCTGTGCTCCAGAACAACGTTGACCCCATAGAGTAGTGGGCTGAGAGCTGGGCTGACCGACAGACCCAGGACAGTCACAATGACCTGTACATCACTTGGAACGCTCCTGTTCCTCACTGCGAACATCCACAACACTCCCACCAGAACCCTGCACGCCGTGGCGGACACCACTACGGCAAAGAGTCTCCTGGCGACTAGCAGCTCCAGGGTCCTTCTGCTGGAATCTGTCGCTATGATCAACGTTTGATTCAGAGTCCAGCCAATCAAACCTTGAGCTGCGACCATGACGGGGACACAGGCTAAAATTGAAGAGAAGCAGAAGAACAATATAATGAGATGGATGGTGGCGAATATAATTCAGGTCTGAAGAACTGCTGTGGTCTTTCCCTGGAGTGGAAACAGGTAGGCACAAGGCCGTGTGACCATAGAAACTCCAACGTGGTGTTTCAAAGGACAGGGGAAGCGCGGCCAAAAGAAGGCCAGTGATCCATGTCGCCAAACTGACCAGGTGAGCTGATTTGGGGACAAAGCAGAAGCGGTACAGGGACTCACACACCGCCAACGCTCTGTCCAGT
Organism: Conus betulinus; assembly: GCA_016801955.1. Taxonomy (NCBI): domain Eukaryota; kingdom Metazoa; phylum Mollusca; class Gastropoda; order Neogastropoda; family Conidae; genus Conus; species Conus betulinus. The sequence continues at coordinate 40,259 of JADBJO010011509.1, read as the reverse complement.
GTCATCACACAGATCAGGAAGAAAGACACCTGAGCCGACAGGATGAACACCATTCCGGCAGACGTACACGGGACACTGGATCTCCAGAGGACGTCTTTCCACAAATACGTACCCTGAAACACTCTATCCGCTACCATTATGATTATCAAATACATGCCTTGTAAAATGTCAGACACACACCCAAGTGCAGCAGAAACACCCCACAGCCAAATGACTGGAAGCGTTTCCGAATGATAACCCAGTAAAATAAGGCTGAAAGATTGCCACTCAGAGTGACTGTGGCAAGCAGGGCTAAAGAAATTCTGAGTACTTGACTCTGGAGCAGATGGTCGCAGGATGACACAGGGTCAGACTGAGACTCACACCGATGTGGGTTAAACTGTTTGGGGAGCACAGCTGGGCAGCACAGCTTGTGGTTCGAGGATGTCACTGATTCCAGTTCTGTTAACTGGTAGAAAATATCTGGAGGGAACTGCTGGAGGGGGCACTGCCAGAGGTCTAAAGAACGGAGAGATTTCAGTGGCTGGAATCCTCCATCAACAACGTGGTTTAGCCCGGTGTTGGACAGGTTTAATCTTTGGAGATGAATCAGATTCCTTAACTTACTGGCATTCAGTTGACTGACTGATCTGAATTTCTGACAAATCTAGCACTATCAGATTTTCAAGCTCAATTATGGCTGGCACGCTGGAATGAAACTGAAGAGGGTTATCAGCTAAGATCAGAGAATTTCTACACTTTTCATCTTTTCCAAGTCATCAGCTTGAGGTGGGGTAGGCGATTTTGACTCAAGTCGAGACTTTTAAGGTTCGGAAGCTCCGGTGCTTGAACATGAAGCAAAAAGCAATTGGATAAACTCACATGAATTAACATGGTGTTGACCACCAAGTCCACCAGGGTCATGTTCGTTCCGTCAGCGTGTAAGAACCGGAGTTCCAGATGGTCAGCAGCAACAAAACTCTGGCTGCAGTAAAACGCCATCCCAAAGCACCTACAAGCAGGTGGACAGGTGAAGTGACACAACAGCTCGTCGTCATTCTGAGGGCACTGGCCATACCTGTTGTCACACATGTGCTCGGCGTGCAGGCACACACGGCCTGGCGACAGCGGTAGTAACCGGGACACTCGTACGTCTCACAGTCTGCTTCATCTTCATGTTCTGGGCAGTCGTACACTTTGTTACACCTCAGGTAGACTGGCAGACAGTAGTAGCCGGAAGAGAGACACTGGAAGTGAGTTGAGGGACAGGATGTGTTGTGCTCAGCTGTGCAGAGAGGACTGATCACAAGCAGTCCCCTGAAATCCATGTCGACGATGGCTGGTGGAGGCGGAGCCCCATCATACTGTCTACGATAATATGTTTTTTGCTCGCCACAATAGTCTTCATCACTGCCCGAAACACACTGCTTCATGTAGTCACAACGCTGGTGTTTGGGTATACACTGAAAGCATACAGGTAACAGTGTACAGTTTTGAACTGATTCAGACAAGCCTGTTGTCATTTAACTGTTCCAGTATACTGTTAACTATTATTGGTTTCTCTCTTCTTGTGGTCCAAACAACTATTAACATTTTATGATCAATAACATTCAACAGATTCTGTCTATGCATGAGCCGCATCAAAATCTCTAGCAGTACATTTGTGAAATCATTGGAAAAACTCTCATTTCTTTTCACCCCCCCCCCCCCCCCCCCCATCCATCTATTATAACTAAGTAACATTCCGGTCGAAATTTTAAGACTGTGCATTTAATTATGATATTATTTCTAGGAAGACTGACCTTTTTCAAAAGGAACATTTGCTCCTGGTATTTCACAGTGTGCAGTAAATTTGTGGATTTTTCACATTTCTTTTATGCTGACATCCACTGTTTGCACTCGAACATTCCTCACCAGTTAAAGAATAAACCTTTAATACTGTAACTTTTGATGATGTCTGGCTACGTTCAGAATCCTGTCTGAGTTCAGCATTGATTTCTTTTACCTCATGGAAGAAATTACATGAAACCCTTGGTGCGGGGTGCAAAAACAAACATTCACAAATGTGATGGACCGTTTCCCGTCCAGTCACAAATTGTTGTGCAACCGGGCTAACCAGAAGGTAGTCGTCCAGAAGCTGGTTGAACAGTTTACCTGACTGCTGCTCACCTATGCACCATTAAAGCCTGGTGAGCTGAACCGGCTAGGCAGTCTCTGCAGTGATTCCGGCGACGCAGCTATCCAGAAGCTGAAGAGGGACTCCAATCTGTTTTGGTGGCAGTCAGGTATTTATCATTCAGTGTCTATTTATTAGCAAACCGAAACCGTATCCCCGTTTAGGAACGACTGAAACTTCCTCAGCGCACTGTGAAGGTTTGTTTAGAAAAAAAAAAAAAAAGTTGTGTTCTGTTATCCTATGACTTGATAGGGTAGCAAAACGAAATTATTTTGGAAAACATGAATAGAGGAAGTGAGTGTTAAAGGAAGTGGTCTTCAGAGAAAAAAAGAGATATTGCTTATTCTGTGACTTAACTAGTTATGAACTTCATGATGAAAAAAAAAGGTTTGATGTGGTTTGCGAAAAGAGGGAGAGTTTTGATGCTATATATAATAAGCTGCCAGAGTGAGCGACAGAGACTTCATAATGCTAGTTTTGATTTTGATGTGGATGAGTATTTAATTCACTCTTGATATGAATATTGAATAGTTGTGTTGGTGTTGGTAAACAAGAGTGTGTGGAAATCTTTCCTTACATATACTGAAGTAGACGAATCTTCTGGGGAAAAAAAAATTTAAAATCTGGTGATTATATGAAATGAAATGAACATTCTTGTCGTGTTACAAGAAAAGAAATGAACATTTTGTGGTGACATTTATAGTTTGATGAAAAGTAATCATTAATTGTGTGTAATGAATTGTATTCATGGTTTATTGAAGAGGATCTAGGTGGGAATTTTTTTCCCAATTTGGAAAATTAGATTCTGAAAGGTTTTTATTGAAATTCTTTCCTGTGTAGTGCTGATTCCGGAAAAAAAGGGAATGTTTTAGTGTGCCGACGTTTGTCCTAAGTTCTAGCAAAATGTGATGTGGCTAATGAATATGAATGTAGTCATAATTGTAAGGAGTAGTAGCCATGACAATCAAGGTAGTTAATCAGTTTCCCAAGGTAGAAGTGTTCCCTGGACTGAAGGGGACTGGCTGACACTCTCTGAGGGTCAGAGCCGTAGCTGTGTCTACCCCCTTGTTCTCCACCCTGTGTCGGTGTCGAGAGGCCAGCCTGAGCCGACAACTACCCTACCTGCCACTGCACCTGGGACCGACTACCTGCTGAGCCAGTTGGGCTGGAGACGCTACTGCTGCCAAGCCAGAGCGCCACTCCCGAGTGTTGAACCAGCGACCTGTTGGCTAGCCGTCGCTGTGTTCTGTGTTTCTGTGTGTGAGCCACAGTTCCTGTGTGAGACTGTCACTTTGTCGCTGGCAGAGACGCCATGAGTGTGCTAGTGATTTCTGAGCCACAGCTCTGTGAAGTTTTGTAAATCTTGTGTCGAACTTGACGCTGCAGACGTCGTCTTCATCATCTTCATCGTCTCGTCGTCGTCTTCGTCCTCTTCATCGTCTCGTCGTCGTCATCGTCTACGTCGTCGTTGGAATCAGCAGCGCTAGTAGATAGCTAGTTATATTTAGATATATTTTGTGTGTACGTCTCATGGTTGGCGTGCCGACTTTTGATGATCTTGCATTTATTATATATGTTTGTCTGATGGCTCGGGCAGCATAAAACAAAAAAGTGTTGTTCTGTTGCCTGGCTGTCAATGTTCGGGTGAGTGGGTGTGTGTATGTGAATTGGAAAAGCTGTGCATGCATCCATAATTTCTGTGTGAGAGTCAGTCAGACACACCTGCAGACACGACCCATTCCATCCGTAACAACGACCAAATATTCTGGATTTTCAAAAAGAAAAAGAAAAGAAAGAAAGAATCCAGCTGAGCTAACACTCTGAGGGAGGCACATTAGACTATACCCGTCATAGAAAAATATCTCCCGTGGGCCACTGCAAAAACGTATCCTTGAAGACAGTAAGTTTATTAAGCTGGGGATTAGTGCATTTGCACGTTCCTTTTGTTACAAGGAATTTCCACCAGTGCCAGAGGGTATATCTTTGATGTTTTATTTATTATGAGGCAATGAAGATGATCCAAAACTTCCATGAAGGTCACATGATATTGTAAGCTTGCTCTCTTCTTATTTAACATACCTAAATTTCTGAATAGCCCTGCTGGCAGGATCACTTGATAAATAATTAACCGTCATGGACAAGGCGTAGCACTACAGACTTCTCCAAACTTATGTTTCAGAAAAAAGCATGGGGGTGGTGAGGAGGTGGGTGGATGAGGGGGGGGGGGGGGGGGGGGGTATAATCCACCAGCTATCACCCATTGGTCGCTGGTTTTCAGTTTCCTCCAAGCTGATCCCATCATTTTATGGAGCCACTCAAAAGACATTGGGAGATCTCCAATACAGCAGACAGGCTATTCTTTTGGGTACCAGGTGAATATCTAATCCTAGCTTTCTTAACCAGTTTTTTTTTTTCACCTCAGTAAGTGTTGGTGGATTTTTATTTAACTTTTTTTCTGGCGCTGCAGACAGCTGCAAGCTCTGGATTTCAAGTTGTGCTTCGTTCTGAAGGTGGGAATATGTTATCGACACATGCTGCTCAAGAGTGTCTGTGTTCACTGTAGATTATCTCTGATTTGGAATACTCGAATGTTTATGTCCTGAAAGTCCCTGAAGGAGACATCGGAAGGTCGAACTAGTGGGAATATTTTGATGAGTCTGGCCATTTTTATCTCTGTTTTATTTGTGTTGATAGACAAATAACAGCGATCGATCAATAGAGATAGATAGATAGATAGATAATATGTTTTTTATTTCTATTGTACGTGCGTTTAGAGAGAGAGAGAGAGAGAGAGAGAGAGAGAGAGAGAGAGAGAGAGAGAGAGAGAGAGAGAGAGAGAGAGCAAACTGCAGAGACATTCTGCAAGTATGGATTCAGGAATGTCTGTCGAACACTGGCGAGGAATGGAAAGCCTCAGAAGAATCCCTGTACAACGTTGCAGCTGACACCCTGGACTTTGTTGGGCACAAACATGGAGACTAGATTGATCAAAACGACCCAGAGATCAACAGGCTCATTCAGATGGTAAATTCTTTAACCTTCGACGACTTTAGGCCAAGACTAAGTATTTGATGCCCTTCTGAGAGAGTTCGTCTTTACTGATGACAGTGCACTGACTTTGCACTCCCTTGAAGACATCCAGTGCATCACATATCGCTTTGCAAGGGTATGTCAACGCTTCGGACTTACAATCCGTCCTGGTGGGACCGAGGCCATGCTCCGACCTTGACTGTCCGGAGCTGGCAGTGCCCTACCACCACTTGTCGTCTTCAACAACACAGAGATCAAAACTGTGGACAAGTTCTGCTATTTGGGCAGTACTGTAAGCAGCAACGGATCTCTGGATCCAGAAGTATTGTTGCTCATATCAAAGGCCAGGTCTGCTTTTAGCAGAGTCTCAAAGAGTCTGTGGCAAGACCATGGCATCAAACTGCGCACAAAGGTTAGCGTGTACAGACCTGTGCTTCTGAGAGCTCTCCTCTATTTTTGTGACACTTGGACCACGTACTGCTGACACATCCAACAACTCCAACAGTTTCATCGTCGATGCTTGCACAAGATCTGCAGCATTCAACAGGAAGACAAGAGTGTCCAAGCTATAGGTCCAGAAGTTTGGCCTACCCAGCACTGAGTGTACACTCATCAAAAGCCAGCTCTGATGGACAGGACACGTCGTTCAAAGGGGGACTGCAGAATTCCAAAGATGTTGCTCTACGGACAACTGAAGGAAAGACAACGTAACCAAGGAGGCCTCTCAAGAGATACAAAGACACCTTGAAGCCAACCTCAGAAGCTGCAACATCAACACTGCTTCCTGAGATGTTGCCCTTGACAGAACACAGTGGAACCAACGATGTACCCAGGGCACAAAGATGTTCGAGCAGAACAGAATGGCCACCATCCAGGAAAAGAGGAATCTGAGAAAACAGGACCCATCCTTGCAGGACTCCATTCCATACAGCGTCTGTGGACACGATGGGAGAATCCATCATCATCAGCTTTACGTGAGGAGAAATAATATTCTGTGGACCTTAAGTCGGACAGAGCTCCACTTCATGGCAGACAAGCGATACTGATGTTATGGTTTATTTGTGTTATGTGTGTGTGAGTGTGTAAGACAAACTGCCAGGATGTTGATGCAAGTGCTTCTGTATTTATCCATTCGACCGTGAATGCATGTAGCTGAAGGGTGATTTGATGTGTGAAACAAATGGTTCCTTTTTTTCTTTTTCTTTTTCCCTTTTTTTTTTTTTTTTTTTTTTTTTTGGGGGGGGGGGGGGGGGGGGGTGCTTTTTTAAATTTGTAGGACAGACTACTAGAATGTCGACGCGGTTGCTTGTGTTTATTTATTCATTCGATTGTGAATGCAGGTAGATGAAGTGTGGTTTCATCTGTGAAATGAATGCTTCCTTCGTTATATTGGTGTTTGTTTTTGTCCTTTCTTTGTTACAAATTCTTTAAGACAGACAACTCGGATGTTGACGCGGTTGCTTCTGCATTCATTCGATTGTTAATGCATTTAGCTAAGTGTGGTTTGATCTGTAAAAAGAACGTTTTTTTTTTTACAAACTCTTCTCATTTGAGTCCACACATGTTCACTGTGTGCGTATATTTACATCAGTGGATGTACTCATAGTGTTGGTAGGGGACGCATGCACCTCTCGCTCCATCAAGATCGTGACCGCATTTTCAATTTCAGAAATGGATACACGGTGCTGCCCTGAGTCACCGTCCAAGACCTGGGCACAATGGAGGCTGGACGTCCTACAGTTAGGCAGAGGAGATCCAGAATGGACAGTTTCAATCACGAGACACGTCCCTATCAATTTACATCACCAAGCATCACAGAGGTCACGAAGTGTCTGTGTAAGAATCTAAACATAACTGGATATCATGGGAAGGCCAGGGTGACATTTGGGGACATGAATATCGATCAGTTTAAAAAGCAGTCATGAAAGGCATTGCCAATAGGTTTTGTTGTTATTGTTTATTTTTTTATTGTTTTGCTTTGTTTGTCTTCAACTATGAAGCTGAATCAGTGGACATTACTGGCATCATATTGAGACAGAAGGGACACAGTGGAAAAAAAAAACCCTTCATGTTGGCAGATGGTACCTTACAGACCTACATCACTTCAAGGGGTGGGGGGGGGGGGGGTGTTTGGGGAACTAGATAGCCCATGCATCAAGTTGACAATAGTTTAGACGAAACTCGTATATTTGTAACGGTGATCGGGAACCAGTTCGTTATTTGCTGCTGATGACTATTCTAGTCATTCTTGTAACACTATTTCCGTCTGCAGTCACCTCACTATGAGACTATTCTACTCTGTTTGTAACACAAAGGACATCACCATTGACTGCCACATACCTGATGCTTGTACTCTTCTTCGCAGTCGAAGGTGAGGTGCGAGATGCACGGGGGGTGCACACAAAAGTCTTCATCACTGTGATCACTGCAGTCAGGTCGGTGGTCACACACCAACATGTAAGGCACTTCCTCTATCTGATTGTTGCACGCGAAGGAAGGACGGGGGAGCGGGATGGTCAAAGAAAGACAGGCACATCTCACATGCTTCCAGCAAGGAGCTCACCAAACAATCGCTTTGTACGTCACACGCCAGGAACTCGTGCGTCACATGCGACTCGTTTGCATACCGTCGCTCAGAGGGGCACGTCACGTGAGACACCGGAAAGACTGCGTGACTGTAAGGCGGGAAACGGACCGATTTCTGATCGGAGAATTTGGATGAGGTTCTTGGTTTGAATTCACAAAGCGCAACAGTTTTGGCTTTTATTTGACTTCTGTCCCCACACGTTGTAAATCTTCCCATGTCCCTGGCGTGACGTTCAGGCATGAAGACTCCACAGTAAGGTCTGAGAGGTGGCGGTCCTCTGTAGTCTGCTATTGCACTCCTCAAGAGTCGGGTGAAAAGTGCTGTGCTTTGTTGATCTTCCCATTGCCAAAACAGCTCGTACCTGCAGGGTTGAACTTCTTCTGGTTTCTCTCTCTCTCTCTCTCTCTCTCTCTCTCTCTCTCTCTCTCTCTCTCTCATTCATGAAGCACAAAAAAGTCTACGTACTGCGTATTGTTCCATGCATATGTACTTGCTTTCTCATCTCATTTCATTTTTCTTTCATAATGTTAATTGATATTCCGTAAATTGTGGATACCACCCCTTCACTATGGGCTATAGCCTTAATCCAAAGAAATCTTTGTGCTCGTATTCTCTCTCTCTCTCTCTCTCTCTCTCTCTCTCTCTGTGTGTGTGTGTGTGTGTGTGTGTATGTGTGTGTGTGTTTGTTTACCAGTCTGT